>JAGMUV010000046.1:0-289623 GCA_020744425.1 Dactylonectria macrodidyma | reverse complement strand
ATAATATTACTTTTATTTTTAATAATGTATTTATTTAATAAAATTAATAAATTTATTTTAAAATAAAAAATAAATATATTAAAATTTAAAAGTTCTTTTTAATTAAATAATAATATATTAAATAATAATAAAATTATTCTTTATTATAAATATATATTAAATTAATTTAAAATAGATTTATATTATGAAATATATTAATATTATTAAAAAAGTAAAGTTAATTATATTATATTTATAAAAAAAGTAATATTTTAATATTAAATATTTTAATTAAGTTATTTAATAAATGAGGAGGGAATTATAGGTTAGGTAAAGTGAGGTATTTATAGGTGACCTGCTGAGGGCAGTTTAGGTTAACTAAGTCCTCTGTAATTAGTTATATCTTTTCAACCCACCTGTACTCTAAAAGTGGTGTAAGTTAGGCATTTGTCATATTCAAACACAACAAATCAATATCCAGCTTCGTGAGTAGCTAGACGAATCGTGCTCTATTCATCGACCCTATAGAAATACTCTTAAGACTGCATTAAGTACTTTACAACCACTTCTAATTTTAACTGCGTCCTGCTAGTACAGTAATATACTCCGCTAAATAAAATCTCTTATAAAGAAGCATATACTAGGGTTATATATACACTTCCTAAGGTCTTAGCTAACACCTTTTAATATATAGAGACTAATAGCTCCTACTATTACTATTAGGCTAAGTATTCTAATACTTAATCTAAAGTTAATTAGATAATCGTCTTTATTTTAATATCGAACTACTTAATTCTAGGACCTCTTAGCCTAGTTAGTATTAATAATAGTAATATGCCCTTAGCTAGAAACGAAATAACTACTATAAAGATAGAAATATCAGATAAAATCTCTAGCTTTAATAATATAGTTTATACTATTAAAAGCAGTAAGATAAAGCCAAAAGCCGCATCTAATGCTCTATTATTATTACTCAGTCTAGATAAGCGCCTCTAGCTCTTAGATAGTGATAAGGAATTCTAATCTGGCCTCTATTCTATAATAACGCAAGGTTTTAACTATAGACCTTATATTATAAGCGAAATAGAGTACCTAAAGATCCCAGGAGTTCGTTTTTTAAATAGCCTTCGAGGATATATAATAGGAGAGTCTACTGCATTCCTAGTCCTAATAGCGCAAGGGGCTAGCTAGAACGTCTTACTAAAAGAGCGTGTTAGTAGGGCTATAGAGCAAGAATGCAAGGCTTTAGGAACTAACTTTTTCAGTAGTATCTATATTAACCTCTTAAGGCACATAGGATAGGAATATATTTAGAAGACATATAGTAAAGATCTAATTATCCTTAGAAAGATAGAGGCTATAATTATATAAAGTATGTAAAAAAACCTTATTACTTATATAAAGTATTACACTCTTAACTTAATAAAGAATGCATACTTTAAAGTAAATATTAGTATTAATAATAATATATTATATAAAGTCTACCTTTCTTAATTCTAGTATATTATAGAATAAAGTATTAATTCTATTATATTATTATATAACTTAGTATAGAAGCACTTTATTAGTAAAAGCAAGGAGCTACTTATTAATATCCTTTACTACTAATAAGGATTTAATAGTTTTATAATTTCGGATTTTCTCTTCAGTTTTTATAATATGCCTATTTTATTTTAAAATAGGCTTAACCTTAAAGCACCCTTCTATTAGTAGTGCACACTCCACCTTAAGCCTGCCCTTAAGAATAGTAAAGCTATAGTAAAAGATATAGATAGAGCTGCTTTAAATATTCTTAGAACTCTTATTAAGAATGAGGCCTTTCGTAAGGACTTAAAGCTAACAGCTGATATTATCTTTAGTAAAGAATACTAGAGTTTAGCCCAGGAGTTAGCCGCTAAATCCATAGTACTATTAAAAAATGAGGCCATTAATGGAGCCCCCCTGCTATTACTTGGATCAGTCACTAGATCGGGCGTATCTAAAGTTGCTGTTATGAGTTAGCTAGCTGATTTAAAGAATACTAGTAATAAGAGCTCCTTTACTATACATAGCCTAGAGGTTATCTCACCTTACTAAAGCATTAAAGACATACTTCTAAATGCAGATATTATGCTTAAAAACTTGACTAATATTAACATAGTGAAACATACTATAGCTACTACTAATATTATAGTTATAATCATAGGATATGATTTCTAGGATAAAGGAGAGTATATAGCACTAGCCTTTAATAGCATACTAGCCTTAAAGCCTATAATCCTACTAAATAATAGTTCTAAAGGGACTAAAGTTATTATAGAAAGGCTAATAAAGCTAGCCCTAAATAAAGAAGATATAAAAAAGGATAACTACGGATTTAGTATAAGAAGAGACAGAGTATGAATAAGACTTCAGCCTACAGACATTAAGGTTATTAAGGCTATAGTAGAGGCTAATCTGCAGACAATCGTTTCCATTATTATTAGTAGTATAATTATTATTAAAGAGTAGAAGGACCTACTGGCTACTATTATCTTCAGCTTCTATTCAGAATGCTAAAAAGGCCATACTCTAGCTAACCTACTATTAAGATATACTAATTTTTCTAATAGACTCCCCTTTTTAATTCCTATATCTAAGAAGCATTTACTAGCCTTTAATAATAATATAGAGATAATTAAATACAATTAATAGTTCAGTTAGAGATTACTTAACTAGCTTTAGGTTAAGGCTTCATACCCCTTAGGATTTAGGCTCTTATATATAGCCTTCTCTATTTCCTTCCTTAAGGTCTAAAGGATTATAATGAGTAAGGACTAGCTATTAGTTTATTTACTTATCTTAAATACTAGAGCAAGAGATAGACACTATATCACTTAGGTATATAGCCTGGTTAACATTCCTAACTAGCCTATCTAAAGTCTGCTTAGATTCAGTATACAAGATATTAAGAGTAGAGAGCAAAAGGCTATAGAAATTATCATTTTAATGCACTCTCTATAATACTAGTACTAAGGATCTTAGGCTCTAGTAGCTAAGTTAATTATAATTAAGGTTAGAAGATTTTCAAGCAATAGTAAGAGTCTTTAAGTAATAGTTAATATTATACTAGCCTCTAATGCCTAAACCCAAGAGGAACGTTTACACCTTACAGAAAACACTATATTATTATATTTCTTTTAACGAGCGTTAACTTAGTATATAATTATTATATATTAAGAAAAGAGATATTACTTAAGATTAATACATATTATACTTATATAACTCATATAAGATAAAGTAAGTTTATAAGTAGACTATAGAAATGCATTTATATAGTTATTAAATGCCTTAGTTCTTAGACTTAAGTGATTACTGAATAGTTATAGCTATTATATAGCTAAAGATCTATAGTAAAAGTAAGCACTATTTAATCATTTAGTAAATTATTATACTTTAATATTTACTATAATAGGGCAGTACTACTATATATATAATAATAGCCTAGTAAAAAGACTTATATTATAGTAAGGAATACTAATTAAAGATAACGTATATGATAAGCATGCGACGCATCCAAGTATGCGACGCATTTCCAATTTATACTTAAAACAGTACTTTTTTAAAAATTCTTTAAAAATTTAAACTAGACTTAAAATAGCTTATATTTTACATATAGGTTTAATAAGTATATAAAAATAAGTAAAGATTTTTTTAGATATTTAAAAGATTTTATTTATAAACTTATTTTAAAAAATCTTATTCGCACTGTTTTTTTTCTTATTTATGATTTTAATAAGCTAAATAAATTAGTTAAAAATCTAATAAAAATACTAACTTATGACTTTTTTAGTTAATTACCTAAAATTAATTTTCTAAAATTCCTAAGACTATGCAGCCCATTTTAGAAAATTTAAAGTTTACACTTTTAGGTATACAGTATAAGTGCGTCGTATACTTGGATGCGTCGCATGCTTATTATATACGTTACTAGTTTTATTAACTTTTCTTAAGTACTTAAGGCTTAAGGAAATGCTTATAAGTATACGTCTTTATTATTCATAATATAGCTAATTATTTCATTTATATAAGATATTTGAGTTAAAGACATTTCATAAAACGATATAGACTTAGATTGCTTTTTCTTAGAAAAAAATATATTAAAGGTTAGGACTTTATTTTTAAACATTATTAAGGAACTCTTGCGCCTTTCTAATCATTACTTATATAAGGCTTAGTAACTTTATAAAGCATCCTAATATATAATAATTATATAATTTAAAGTAATATAAAGGCGAGCTAAGTATAATGCACTTAGAAGACTATAAAGATATTAAATAACTTATCTAAATATATATAATAGTATAAGACGCAGGACCTATTAACTTTATTAAGCATTAGAAGTCAAACTTCTTAGAAATACAGTCAATTTCCTTATATAGCTATAATCCACACTTAGAAGATGCCTTCTTATTACTATAATATCTTATTTTATCTAACGAAGAATCTAAGAGTATTAAATCACTACTATATAGAAAAATTAAATAATATATATAAGAGTAGCGATTCTAAATCACTAATTTATTTATAACTTGCTATAACAGTCTAAACACATCGTTACTAAAGCTCTTATAACCTCACTCAATATTCAGTCTATATTCAAAAGGCGTAAATCAGCAGCTAAGTCTTTAGAAAGGTTTAAACAGTAGTTCTATCTAGAGTGAAGGCAGTTACATTACTATCAGCTATATTAAGTTTTAACTACTTATACTTAGTAATATATAAGGCTCTTTAAGAATTTATAATAAATAAGAGCTATAAGTCTTTATATTAATATATTAATTAGCCTTAGTGCTTTAGTTAGCCAGTTAATCTAGTTATCTTACCTTATATTACTTATAACACTTCGTACTTAAACTATATTAAGTTTTAGTAAAATTAGTAATATATGCTAAATATTAAGGAAAGTTTAATTAGAAATCGGCTTAATAAGTAACGCACTAGGTCTTTATAACCCTTAAATAGTATTTCATATTAAGACATACTAGAATAGGCAGTGCTAAGTTATAATAAAGGAGTAATATTTAAGAAATTCCTAGTATAAATATAATAATAAATTAGAATACTAATATTAAAGCAGGGTCTAAGTACTAGATCAATAAGAAGTTAGATACTAATATACATAAGATACTAGACCTACTAGAATCCTAGCTCGTTCTAACAAGCTATCTCAGCCTTATACTTATTAGCTCTAATAATCTAAGGCTACTCTTTTATTAGTTTATTTCTCTAATCTTTATATATATAGACCTGCCTATTTAGCTAATAAACCTCTTCTAATATAGCTCTTAAGATCTATAAATACAGTTTTATTATCAGCTTATAATACGAACTGAATAGCTAAAGTATCTATAGTATGAATAAGCTTAGTAATATTAGCCCTCTAAATACACTTAAACTCATTATATATATTAAGGCCACTATACTCAACCTGCGTTACTATAGCTAAAAAGTTTCTATAGGAAGTATCTTCTCTACTTAGGAAATCTCTACTAGAATTAGAAATGAATCTATAGGCAATCAGGTCAATTAGATATATTATATTATAATAGTTAATTAAGAATGCTCTTACAGACTATCCCCAGAGTATGATTTAGGATAGATTGCCTCTATTTAATTAAGGATCAGTGCCTATCTTCTTACCCACGCCTAGTACTATATTATATACTTAAACGATTTAATATTATCTTATACTTATTCGATACTAGAAGCCGCTACTTACTCGAATGTATTTTAAGGCTATGTTTATAAAACTCATACTATCCTCTAGTTAAATAATCTAATATTTTTAGTTCCTATAGCTAAATTCAGGTATCTAAAGATTTTCAATTAGTAGCTATATATTATTAATACTATATATTCATATTTATAACTTTTAAGCTAAGTTATATACTTAAGTATAATAATAATATATGACTATAAGCAGCTAACCCACTAGTCTAAAATCTAGTATAAGACACTAATACTATAAATTGCAAAACCTTTACTATAAATCTATATAACTATTAGGAGTTTAATTACTAACTGTTTTATAAGTATATAGATATTTAAGTATAAGTATTATTAAATATTAAGCTATTTTATATAAAACGGAGAATAGCTTTATATATCTTTACTAAATATATCCCCTTTAAATAGTAAAAAAGCGCTTATGCTTATACTTCTATAAAGTATAAATCCTAAGTTTTAAGGATCTTATATATATATTAGGCTAAGCTTAATTACACTTAAATATTAATAGCTTATATACTTTATAAGTAGTTAAAACTAAAGATCTCTAACTAATGACTTTATATACTAAATACTAAGGAACTATCTTATATAAAGTAAGGCAGAGTTAATAAAACTATATAGCTTACTACTCAAAGTCTGGACAGTAAGGCCATTTTAGTAAATATATAAGCTACTAAAAGCAAAGCCGAGAAAATATCCTAGCGCATAGATAACAAATAATCTAAGTAACATTATTAGATATCTAGCATAACACCTCTATTTCCTCTGTCTAAGCACATGAGATAGGCGGCGATTTCAAACCTTTATACAACTCGGCTACCCAGTCTACTACCGAATCCTATAACAAGAAGGATTTTATAAGAATAGATTGGAGCCCGAACCAGGCTCATATCCTGACTGCAGTAAACCCCCTTTCATCAAAAGTGACAGGCATCCTTAAAAAAGCTGCCAGCAGCTAGAAAGCCCGGCCAACGATTAAGAACCTTCTAAAGACCTTAGTAAGCGATCATAAAGCGGGGAAGCAGAATATGTATTTATAAACATAGGGAAAATGCCTATAAGATGGCTATGGGTAGCATCGTTTTCAGTAAGAATACTATAATATTAAGCCTAGCGAGCTATCGCTTATCTAAATCAGGATAGCTTGCCTTCTCTGTAAGCAAAATATGACTCTCCTTATACCTCATAATATTACATGCCCCAACATACCTGTTGACCCTGCAAGCCAGACTCTGACTCGTATTGCATAGGAAGGCCACTACCCTCTAGTAAACTCAGCTACTATGCTTTGAGTAAGTCTTATGACTCTAACCTGGCTCTAGTGCTGGACGGTTTTAGTCCAGACTAAAATGCCAAGTTATAACACATTCTGTTAATCGCTATATACACAGTAATATAAGGAGCTATTTGACTAGCTGAATTATACATAGAAATGAAAAGATAACTAAGAAAGCTAACTAGGTTATTAATAATAGTAATTAGCTAGTTTAATAACTACCTTAAACTAACACTTAAGAAAGTATTAATATATATTAGTCAACCCTATAACTATCCTTAGCTTAAGCTCAAGTTAGAGTCATATTCTATAGAATACTATAAGCTTTAAATTTAATCGCTATAAGGATATTTAATTAATAACTATATATAAATTAGTTAATATATTATTAACGTACATAATAAGCGAGTGTCCTAAACAAGCGAGTGTCCTACCTATACTATATAGCTAAAAGTACACATTTTAGATTTTCTAAAACGGGCTATTTAATTAGTAAATTTCTAAAGAATTAATTTTAAGCTTTTAAGGAAAAAAGTTATAATATAGTATTTTCTTTATATTTCTAACTAATTTATTAAGCTAGTTATAAATAAAAATATTAAAAAAAACAGTGCGAATTTTATACTACTAGCGCTATAAGTATATATAGCTTAAGAAAGCTTATAAGAATAATATATATTATAATTAAGCTATATTTAAAACTATAGCTATTTTAGGATTAGTTTGAGTTTTTAAGAATTATTTTAAAATCGCAATTTAAAGTGAAAATCTGAGTGAAACACTTGCTTGTTTAAGACACTCGCTTATTATGTACATTATATACTAAAAGTAAGTAACTATTAACAGAAGGAACCGGTCTAGCAAGCGGCCCGCTAAAGGAAGCCTGGAGGAACTGTGCTAGCATGATGAAGCTAGCGAAGAAGGGCTGCTTGTAGGTAGTATTAGTAAGATAGTGGATTTAAGGTATTATAATGACCTAGGGTGGAGACCGGGCAGTTACCCGCCGGTCTTAATAAAGCTATTAATAAGGATAATAGGAGTCAGTCTGAGATAAAAGGCAGAGACTACTTAGATATAAATAGTAATTAATTATATTCTTACTTACCTTTATTTTTAAATTTTTAAATTATTTTTACTATTATTATAATAAGATTTATTTAATTAATTAGAATATTTAATTTATTTTCTAGCTAGCTATTTAATTATAGCTCTAGCCTTCCTTTTATCTATTTTATTTTATAAGTCTTATCTATTCTTACTCTATTATATATCCTACTTACTTTATAGTATTTATTACTTTAAGTAGTAATATCCCTTTTATCCTCTTACTTAATATAATACTCTTAAGTCTAGGACTTACTATAAATATAGATTAGATCTGATTATTATAAAAAGGTTATATTTTTAAATAATACTAGCTATTTAATTATATAACTATACCTTCCTTTTTCTTATTATAGTTCTCTTACTTTAAATTAGCTTAAGAATGCTTTATTACTTCTTCTTATATATTAAAGTAAGAGAAGTAGGATTAAGTTAGTTATTTAATATTTGCTCTATATTTAAACCACTATCTATATAATCGCTATTTAAATTGCTAGTTAGCTTTAAGAAGAGATTTAAAAGGGATAAGATATATTTAAACTTAGAATTAAAAGTACTAGATTAATATTAATTATAGTTAGAGTTAGTAGTGTATGTTTTTCTCTAAGGTAGGCTAGTAGTTTAGTTACTTTATAATTTAAGTGCTTTAATATTAGTATTAGAGAATTAGCTTTCTTTTATAAAGACTGCTTTTAATTATAAATTAGAAATAAAAATAGGTTTCTATTTATAATGCCTCTAAAGCCAGCTAGTTATAGTAATATAAGTAGCTTATTAATAGGATTTAATAATATAAGTATAAATATATTATATATAGATAGAGCACTTTACTAAATGAATTCTTAATTATTAAAAAGAATTATTAAGATCTAAATAATAGAATAAATAACTTATAAGCTTTAGATAAGATTGCAATTAAAGACCTCTAAGATATAATTACTATATATAATTTATAACCCTTTAAGAAAGGGGTTTATAGCTTATTATATTTACTTAAGTAAAGAACTTTATAGTTATTACTTTATAGAGAAGAGGAGGAGGATATAGTATATATATATGCTTTTATAAAGAAGGCAGTTATTTTTTAATACTAAATAAAAACCTAACTTTATAAATACTAAAGTCTTACTTAATAGCTTTAGTTAGATATTCTCTTTAATATAGAAAGTGTTTAAATTAATAAGACTAATAAGGGATATATATATTAAAGAGCTTAGCTAAAAGGCATTTTTATTATTATTACTAAAGAGTTAAAAGATAATACTATTAGATTATAAGTATTAATAATTAGTATAAATATAATATAAGAGAATATATAGAATTAAGCTATTATTATATAGTAATATTAATATAACTTATATAAATTAAGTTTCTTCTATCTTCTATTTATTTAAACTTATACTATAGAAAGTAAGTTTATTTAAATAAAGTTAGGTAATTATAATAAACTATTTCCCTTTTTAATCTTCTTTTAAAGTCACTATTCTTATTCTAGAGTTAAATATAAAGAGTAGTAAAAGAAGGCCTAAGATCTTATTATCTTTAGGACTAAGGAAGTATAAATAAAGATTAAGAATAAATACAGGTTAGATAAAGAGTAAGAAGGTCTTAGTCTTAAAGTTCCTTATATTTATATAGTATAAGCTAGTTAAGAGGATTTTATATTAAGCTAGGTTAGAGTAGTAAGTAATAGTAAGGTCTGTATTAATCGCTCTTTACTTATACTTATTTAGTAGTAGAAGTATTAAGTAAATAAAAGAGGCTAAGGAAAAAGAAGCTATATTAGTTATAATAGAATTATATATAGTATTATAAAAGAAATAAGTTTAAGAGAGCTAAGTATAAAGGGAAGAGAATATTAGATCTTTATTAATAAGAAATATTAGCTTATAATATAAATAAATCCTACTTTTAGTATTACTTTAACTCTAATATTAATATAATATATTATTATTATATCTTATTTTAAAAGAAAGAAATAATAGTTAATGCTTAAGGCATTAGAGACTAATAGTTTAGCTAAATATAAATAGTATTATAGTTAAAATAGTATTATAGTTAAAAAGGAAAAAGCAAATAATTCCTTATATTTTAATAATAGCTCTGCCTTTTAGTAATAACTATTATAAATAATAGCAATTACTATAAATAGTATTAATTACTATAAATAGTATTAATTACTATAAATAGTAATAATTATTATAAATAGTGACTAGTATTATTTTTTATAGTAATTAAAGCTTATAACTTTAATTAAAATAAGTATAAAAAGATGCTTTATACTATAAGCCTCTTATTATATTTTACTAGACTTCTTTATATATCTCTCCTATTTAAAAAAAGAATTAGTTTTAAAAAACCTATAGAATTATTAATATAGAACTTATTAATATAATTTATTATTATATAATAATATATTTATAAAGGATTATTATTAAGTACTTTAATATAATTAAATTATATAATAATCCTTCTTTCTTACTTAATCTACTATAGATATAATTATCTAATTAATAATATTAAATAAAAATAGAACTATAAAGTAATAAAAGTTAGATTATATAAGAAGTAATATAATAATAATTAAAAGAATAAAAATAATATAAGTAAAAAGTAATAAGATATTAGTAATAGAGGATAATATAGCTATAAGAAGAAGAGTATTATTATTAATAAGTAAAAGAATAAGCTAAGATAATTTAATAATAAGAAGAGGAATAAGTAAAGAGGATTTAAAAGCAGGATAAAGAATGCTATTACTAAGAAGAGGAGAGAGTATAATAATAAGAATTAGAAAGAGAATATAACTTATAAGCTAAAGAGAAAAGATAGTAGTTAGAGAGATATTATTAGTATTAAGAGGAGGAGGCTTAATATTAAAAAGAGCTAGTAATATATATAACTAAGCGCTATTAATAAGGTAAGGAGGTGAGATAAGAGCTAGATTTATTAAACTTAGAATATAAACCCTTCTTAAGGTATCTAAGGTCTTTTAAGTATATAAAGTCTGATAATAACTAGGAGATATTATTAGTTAAAGTAAGATAGACCTTCTAGCTCTATTTTAGTCTAATAGCTAGTTCTTCCTAACCTAATATTTATAAAAATAATTATATAGTAAAAGAAAGCTTTAAATAGGCTAATATAAGTAATAAAGCAGTTCTTTTAAAAGAAATAAGTAGCTTTAAATTATTATAACTTATATAACTCTATGCTTATAAATTATGAGATTAATACTATTTAATCCTTTTTAAAAGCCTTTTATAATAAAAGTAGTATAGAAATAGTAATATACTTAGTTTATTATTTATAAAAGAAGCTATAAAACTTAGACTATACTAATTAGAAAAGGGCGCTATTTAATAAGATTTATTTAATAATGACTAATTTACTAATATATAAGAAATGCTTTTTAAAAGGAGATAGTAAGACTATAATACTAATATACTTTTTTTATTAAGTGGCTTTTAACTAAGGCAAGGTCTTAGATATATATATAAAAAGTATAATACTTATTAATTATAAGCATTAGTATTTAAAAGAGCTAAAAGACCTTACTCTTCTTAAGAAGAAGCTAATCTCTTTTAATATAGTATATAGGTTTATTACTAAGTTTAATATCTAATATAATTAAATAACTAGCCTAATATATTAAAAGTATATCTTAAGTTATATTATAATATTCTTTAATAATATAAAGTCTTTAGTTATTATAATCTTACTATACTTACTTATATTAATATTAGAGTAAGTATATATAATTTAGACTAGCTTAAAGCAGTTAATACTTTAAGATATAAGTAAACTGCTTAGTATTTAACCTAGTGCTTTTTATATAGCCTTATAATAGCTATAAGTAAATAACTCTCTTTATATTAATATTATAATTTATAAAAAGGAGATAGAAAGTTAGGCCTTTAAAAATAGTAATAATATACTAATATAAGCCTATTAATATATAGTAAGAGAAGAAGAGACTATAGAAGAGCTTATATAAATAGCCTAAATTATACTTTTAATAGATTAAAAGCAGGACCCTCTTAGTTAAGTATTAATAGTTAAGGATATTATAATAGAGCTAGTAAAAAGATCTAAATATATACTTAGATAATCTAAGCCTATATTATATAGTATATAATAACCCCTTAGCTTAGAAGAAGTAATAGTAGAAGAAACGTTAGAGTAAGTATTTAAGCTATGCTTTTTAGTAATATTCTTAATTAATAAGCAGGCTGCCTTTATAGAGTAGGATAAGCTAGAGTTTATTAATCTAGCCTTATAAGCAGAGCACTAGTTTAATAATAGCTATAAAAGTAGTATAAGCAAGGCCTAGTTAATATAGGTTTATAGTTCCTTAAGTTATCTATTTATTTAAGTATTATATAGCTATAAGTTTATTAATGGCTTTTCTTTAGACTATTTCTTAAAAACCTTCTTTACTTACTTTTCTTATAGCTATAGTAGACTATAAGTAGTAGATTAGAATAAAGCAAAAGACTTAGTAAATCCCCTATTATAAGATATAACCTTAGAGTCTTAAGCTAAAGTCATTTTATAGTAATATAGTAAGCATTATGCTTAATACTCTGCCTTTTCCTTCTTTATCTTTAATATAATAATAAGGTCTTAGAATTAGTAGATTACTTAAGGCTGCTTAAAGCGATTGGCTTTTTAATATATTAAAGAATATACTAAAGGTTAATACTTAAGTACTTATATTAAATATAAAAGGAGATATTTAAAATAAGAAAGACTATAAATAAGGATATTATTATACTTATAAAAGAACTCTTACTCTATAATAGCTAATATCCTTTATTAAATAAAAGCTGCTTATTTATATAAAAGAAGATCTAGTTAATAATAATAATATTTAGCCTTATAGCTATTTAGTTTATTTTAAATCCTAATAATATTAATAACTTAGTAAAACTAAAGCTTATAATATATAGAGAATAGGATAATAAGGCTATTAAAACATTACTTTATACTTTATATATATTACTATAAGTAATAACCCTCTTAATTTATAACTCTTTTAGTTTAATACTCTTCTTTTTTTATAAGATCTCTTTTTTTTTATAAGTATTATATTTATATTAAATAACTATCTATTTATAAGAATATAAGCTATTACTATATAACTATTAAGACTAATAACTATAAGGCTCTTTACTTATATAGCTTACTATAGTTAGATAGTAACCTAGCTTTATTAGATCTTATTTATAATATAGCCAATCCTAATAAAGGAGAATACTAGTTAAAGGTTAAGACCTTTATAAATAATATATTTACTATAACCTTAAATAAGGCCTTAGTAAAAGAAGTAGTAAAGTGTAATAAAAAGACTACTATACTTAAGCTTAAGTTAATATATAATACTAAGTAATTATTAAAAAGGTTTAAGCATAAGGCTAACTTTATTATATCTTATTACTAAGTCTATTATTATATTACTATATATATTAAGTACTTTATTAAAGAAGTTTTAAAAATAGGATTAATAAAGTATAAAATATAGCTATACTATTTTTAAGCTTTTTAAAGACTTATACTAAAGACTGGCTTTATAAATAATAGCTTACTTAAAATAAAGTAAGACTATTAGATAGTTAATTAATATAACTAGAGTATAACTATAAGGCTATAGTATAACTATAATATATTAATAATTCTTATATAAAAAAAAGGGCTAGTGCTTATATACTATATTTATAATTATACTATAAAGCTTAATACTCTTATATAAAAGCGGCTCGCCTTTACTATAGAGCTATTAGATCTAGCCTAATAATAGTAAGAAGAACTAAGCAATCTAAGTATTATATTAGTATTAGTAGTAAGAGATAAGACTAAATCGTTCTTATTATATATTATAAACTGCATTTTTATAAATAGAAAGCTCTTATAACTTAAGGTACTTAGCTATTTACTTAGCTTTAAGACTGACTTTATAAATATTCCTACTTAGACCTGAATGTATTTTAATTCCTTATATTAGGCCTATGCTAAATAGTAGCCAGGTTTACGAGAAGCTCTTTTAGTACTTAGTTAAAAGCTATAACTAGAGAATATCTATTTTTAAACAGATAGCTTTAAGTTGCCTTACTTAGAGGCTTATAAATACTGCAGCCTGATCCTCTAAGACCTCTGCTTCTATAACTATATATCCTTTATAATCTTAAAGAAAGAACAGTCTTACTAAAGAGGTATAATACTAATTCCTTTTCTACTAATAGTAATAGTTTATAATAACTAGGTTTAATGCTTTTAAACTCCTAATAAAATAGCAATACCTATTTTTAATAGTTATTTTATAAATAAGTTTAATAAATAAAATAAAAACTTTATAAAAAAGTAAGTATTAAAGCTTTATAATATAAAGAGAAGTGCTTATAGAATATTAATAAGAATGCAGTCTTATATCTTATTCTATTTATTCTTTAGAAAAGGTTTTAAAATAAGTTAGTAAATAATATACTTAGACTTTAGTAAAGGTTATAAGAAAGGCTAAGTGACTGAGTTCGCTCTTATATTTATAATATCGCTTTATTATGCATTTCTATAGAAGATGCTTAGGCTAACTATAAGCTTTAGGGTCTAGACTAGGACTTTAAAGAGATTATGGATTTATATGCTTTTAGTAATTAAATTAGGGAGGAGGGCAGCACTAGAATAAATAAAGAGAATATTAACTTATAAGAATATTATAATGCCTTTCTAAGCATTCTATCCGCAGTCTAAAAGAGCGAAATTAAGGATATACTTATAAGTTTAATACTAAGATGCTTATATAAAGAGGTAAGAGTAATCAGTTTAGAAGAGGATAATAATATAATCGCTTAGTATAGCTAATAGTTCTATATAATACTATAAGATATTTAAGATTTACCTTTCTATAGTATAGGGCTCCTTAGCTAAGAGGAAATTAATATAATATTAAAGCTTTAAAAGAAAGAAGATACTAGTATTATAATAAATATTTAAAGTAAGGAAGGTAATGCATCTTCTATATATACTAATAGTTTTTATAGAAGGCTGGATGTCTTATAATAGCCTATTTAAATAGAAGAAATATTAATAAATAGAGTTAGTTTAAAAGGCTAGATATATCTTAAAGTCAGCCTTTATATATTATATATTAATATCACTTTAGGTCTAGTAAGACAGTAGACTTTAAATAAGCTATAGTTAATAGTATTATTATTATTAGTAATATTCTTTAATAAATATAGTACTTAGCTTTAAGAAAGGAAGAGTAAGTAATACTTCTAATATATTAGTAGTAAAGAGAGCATAGGAAAATCTTATATTATATATACTATTAAGGATATATTCTAGTTAAAAGGCAGCCTTTATATACTGCTTTTAATAAGTATTAGTAGAAATATAGTTATACTTATTAATAAAGTGACTTTTTATTTAGTATATAATATTAGATTTAAAGATAAAATAAAGATTATAAAGAATATATTAGAAGAAGAGAAGCTATATTAAAAGAGTAAGATTATATTAATTATTAATAAGATTAGCTAAGTAAGTAGCCTTATACTAATATCTATATATAGCTACTTAAGGCTATATAAAGATAATATGCATTACTCTTTTAATAAGATCTTAATTATTATCTTCTTTAATAACTTCTTCTAGTTTAAACTAGTTAGATAGATTAGTCTCTTTTTACTAAAGCTTAGAGAATATAGTAAACAGAGACTAAAGAGCTTAATAAAGCATATTATAGTATATAAACTATTTATTCAGTTTATAACTATTATTATACTTTATAAATAGGTTTATATTACTAAGTATATAAAGTTATATAGCTTCTTCTAGTACTTATATAATAAGTAGTAAATAGAGCTAGACTTCTAATAGCTATATTATTACTTATATAATTAAGCATCCTAGCCCTCTTTTACTAATAGGCTATAAGTAATTATACTTCTAAATTAAGAGAGGTAGGACCTAAATATAGTAACTATTATATAATAAGCTTATATTTAGAGTAAGTATATTTTAATCTTTATAACTAAGTATAATACTAAAGTAAAAAAGCAGTTATATATAAAAGAGCTATATAATATACTTTATTATAAAAATGACTTATAATTCCTAACCCTTAGGTTATTCTTTTATATATAAGGAATACTAATAGTAATAATTTAAAACTAGTTTACTAAATTAAAGCTAGTTAATAAAGCGCTCTTTAAAGCAGTTAATATCTTTCCTAACCTTACTTATAGTACTATTGCTCTTATTAGTAATATAATGCTCTACTTAGGCCCCTTAGTAGCCATTCTTTTTTAATTAGATAATATTATAGACTTTATAATACTCAGACTTCTAAAAAGTATACTCCTTATTAAAAGGAAAATAGTAATTATTCCTAACTCTATATAAAAGAAGAATCCTAGCTTAAGAAGTAAGTTAGGCTTTTAATTAGTTACTTATAGAATAGGACCCTTATATACCCCTGCTTTTACTATAATAGACTAAAAAAGCTAAAGTAAGTAATTCTTAAAAGTCCTTTTTAACTTTAAAGGCATTTATAGTAATAATATAGTAATAAGACCTAGCTTTATAAGCCTATATATATAGCTCTTAAAGGCAGAAAGGTAAGAAGGGCTATATCTCTTTTAAAGACTAATATAAAGCGATTTTATTAAATTAAAGAATATATTAAATAGATAAATAAGAAAAGCTGTTTATAAGCTAAAGAGGCTTAAGAATAAGATAAAGCAGTACTTTAAGCATAACTATAGATATAAGAGCTAGTTTTAAAATTAGAATATAATAATAAAGTCTACTTTAATAACTAAAGTTAATAAAAAAAATAATACTTCTTTCTAATATAATTCTAAGGATTCTAAAGCTAAGTCATAGTATATACCTTAGTAATTATATTTATAAGCTATAAGATAGTAATATTTTAGGCCTATCTCTTTCTCTTACACTTATTAAAAAGTAACCATATAAGCCGATACTAATAGTGAAAAGTGATAGTAAAAATACATAAATAATACTATAAAATCGATGAAGACTTGGCAAAAAATGGTCCATGCTTTCTGTGTGTCTGGCAAAAGGTCAGCCTGAGGAACCTTCCGGAACTTACTTCGTAGTTCCTCCAGGCATATTACAGGAGGGACCGGTCCGGCAAGCGGCCCGCCAAAGGAAGCCTGGAGGAACTGTTCTGGCGTAATTAAGCTGGTGAGAAGGGCCGCTTCTCGGACCGTAAAGACCGCGACGAATGTCACCAATTCAGTGAATGCTTTTCCGCACGGACGATATTTATGGTATCTGATGGATCCAATACGGCTAGTTCGATCAGGATGATAGGGATCAATGCAGTGGAGCCCAAAGATCATTGTATTGATGTGTGTATATTCTAGGATCCTCCCGGCCCCCTCTTTTCCTATGAGGGGTTTCTTGGCCAATTTCACACCCTATGACTAAAACAGGATATTGATGTATCAGAGGTTGTTTCTAGCCGGGCCCTAGTCCGGCACCCGAGGGGTCAATCCAACAGTATCCACACTTTTGGCACGTGAGTCTCCACTCAAGGATCGGCTAGTGGTTAACTTAGCTGGTTGGCTTGCTTGCCTGGAAAATTGTTCCTCCGCTTATCACCTAGAAAGCCACTGAGTACCAGCCGAACCGGCGACGATGTAGGCGAGAGCGATAAAAAGGAATTAAGCAAAGCTAGAGACGCGCCGTCCCGCTTGAAATATAGAATTTACGTTCCCTATAATTAATCTCTTGTCTTAATATCTTGTGTGATGTGGATGTTAAGCAGCTCGCAATGTTACGTAATGTGGTATATAATCCTAACCTAATTAGAATGGAGATTACACAGGCAGCCACTGCATAGCCTCGCTTACCCCTTATCTACTTTCAACAGTCAAGGTAAGATCAAAGATCTTTTTATAATAACTTATAAGAATAGAAGCACGTAGGTATACTACCTGACCACGATGGAAGTAGTCGGCGTTATAGCTAACGTCATCGCAGTTATTAATATTTCCATTAAGGTCGCATCGCTTTGCGTCTAGTATACTAAGGACGTGAAAAATGCTACTACTAATATCGAATAACTTAAAAACGAGGTTACTAACCTAAAAGGAGTTACTAAAGTAGTGTAAGGGTTGTTGAATAATTCTAATAGTGCGAACCTCAATAAATCGCAGAGACTCAAAAAGAACCTCTATAATAGTCAGTGCCTGCTTAAAAGACTCGAGCTCAGGCTCACGCCTCAGACGTCCTGCAAGGTAATAAGCAAAATAGGTCTTCGTGCATTAAAATGGCCGTTTTAGAGGAAAGAGGTGGATAATCTAGTTAAGACGCTTAGGCAATATACTAAGATAATTAATCAGACTCTCTAAGTAAAATAGACATAAGATTACCTTTATTTTGCTTTTAACCATACACTAATAAAAATGCACTATAGGGGTATTATTCTCTATATTGACTAAATACTACTCAGTATTGACTAAAAGACAATACTCAGTAGGCTTCCTATAGCTATAGGTGCGTCTTTTGACTCTAGTACTGAGGACCATAACCCAACTTACCTACGAAATACCCGAGTCAACCTCCTCCTCCGCATTTATAAATAGGCCCTAGACCCTGATTCAAAGCCTATTTTCTAGCTTAACAGAATGGCTAGAACTGGAAAGTCTACTATATCTCGCACCATTGCTCGGTCTTTTACTGCATCAGGTTATTTCAGCAGTAGCTTTTTTTTTAAAAGAGGAGAGCGTGACTGAGGGAGCTTGTCTAAGTTCTTTGCAACTATTGCTATCCAGTTGGCCGAAAGGGAGCCTACTATTACGCTACATATTAAGGCTACTATTAATACTAATCCTTATATTACTAGAAAGGCAGTACGATATTAATTTAACGAACTTATTATAAAGCTACTAATAAATATTGCCCTAAGCGCTCGGATATTAGGCATATTAGTGGTTATTATTAATGCTCTTAATGAATGTAACTAGGATAAGGATATTAAACTTCTTATTAATCTTTTCTCTTATGTAAAAGATCTATAGTTTTTAAAACTAAGGATCCTCACTACAAGCAGGCCAGAGCTACTAATTCGACTTGGCTTTTACGCTATGAAAGGCGCATACTAAGATCTTGCACTTTATGAAATACTATCTGATATCATTAAGCATAATATCTCTACATTTTTTAACCATAAGCTTACGAAAATCAAGACTGAGTATAACTCATCTATATCTAACGATCGATACCTACCACTTGACTAGCCTGGAGAGGAAAATGTTCAACGTCTAGTGAATATAGCTATTCCTCTCTTCATTTTCGCTACCACAGTCTGCCGTTTTATTTCCGATCGCAGATTTAGTAATCCTAATAAGCAATTAAAAGAAATTTTATAGCTTTAAAGAGAAAGCCAGACACAAGTCAGCGCTACCTATCTACCTATTCTCAACAGGCTGATTGACGGCTTGGAGAATTAGCAGCGGGATAATCTTATTAAGCGGTTTCGACATATTATTAGCTCTATTATGGTTCTAGGGAACCCCCTCCCTATATCTGCCCTCAGATAACTTCTTAATATAGAGAAAGACATAATTAATAACTAACTAGACCTACTTCATTCAGTCCTGAGCATCCCTCTATTAGAACAGTCTCCTATCAGGATACTATATCTCTCCTTCCGCGACTTCCTAGTAGACCCTGAGAAGCATAGCAAGCATCTGTTCTAAGTAAATAAGAAACAGGTTCATAATCAGTTAGCAGTACACTGCCTTAATATTATGAACAAATGCCTAGAAACAGATATATGCATGCTCATACAGCCAGGAACAGACCGTGCATCTATCACCCCTTAAGACATCAGTTTATATATCCTTCTAGAAGTATAATACGCTTATCTCTATTGGGTTTATTATATATAATAAGCCGATATATATATTAATAATAATAGACCAGTCTATAAATTCCTATTATAACATTTTCTCCACTGGCTAGAAGTATTAAGCCTAATTAGAAGGGCTTTAGAAAGCCTTAATATTATTAAGGACTTATAAGCAGTCCATAAGGTAAGTAGGTATTAGGAAGTAGAGGACTAGTATACTAATAACATTTAGTTAGAAGGGAGTGGAATACTAGTAGACTTTCTCCAAGATACGCAGCGATTCATCCTCACTAACATAGCCATAATAGACTTTATGCCTCTCCAGATCTACTCCTCAGCTCTTACTTTTATACTAAAGAATAGTGCTATACGAAAAGCATTTTTCTAAGATTATCAGATTCCAAAGTGGATATTACTTACACTAGAACCAGAAGACAATTAGGACTAATGTCAACAGATCCTAGAATGCCATTCGGACTTAGTAACATCAGTCAACTTCTCACACGACTCGACCTTTGTGGCCTCGGCCTCTTATAAGACGATCCGGGTTTGGCGCATCGACGATGGCACCTGCATCCATGAGCTCGAGGGTCATACACACTGGGTAACGTCAGTCGCCTTCTCACACGACTCGACCTTTGTGGCCTCGGCCTCTTATGATAAGACGATCCGGGTCTGGCGCATCGACGATAGTACCTGCATCCAAGAGCTCGAGAGCCATACGGACTCAGTAACATCAGTCGACTTCTCACACGACTCAACCTTCGTAGCCTCGGCCTCTTATAACAAGACGATCCGGGTCTGGCGCATCGACGATGGTACCTGCATCTAAGAGCTCGAGGGCCATACGGGCTAGGTAAAGTCAGTAGCCTTCTCGCACGACTCGACCCTCATGGCCTCGGCCTCTGATGATAAGACGATCCGGCTCTGGCGCGTTGAGGATGGCACATGCATCCAAGAGCTCCAAGGCTATACAGACCGGGAAAAGTCAGTAGCCTTCTCGCACGACTCGACCCTCGCGGCCTCAGCCTCTGATGATAAGACGATCCGGCTCTGGCGCATTAAGGATGGCACATGCATCCAAGAGCTCAAGGGCCATACGGCCTGGGTATCGTCAGTAGCCTTCTCGCATGACTCGACCCTCGTGGCCTCAGCCTCTGCTGATGCGACTATCCGGCTCTGGAGCATTGATAGGAGCATTGATAATAGTATATACATCCAAGAGCTCAAGGGCCATACGGATTCAGTAACGTCAGTCGACTTCTCATATGACTCGACCTTTGTAGCCTTAGCCTCTGATAATAAGACGATCCGGCTCTGGCGCGTTGATGATGGCATATGCATCCAAGAGCTCAAGGGCCATGTCGCCCGGGTATTGTCAGTAGCCTTCTTATATGACTCGACTATGATAGCCTTAGCCTCTATTAAAGAGCCCATCCGGCTCTGGAGCATTAATGATAGCACATGCATCCAAGAGCTTAAGGGCACGGACTGGGTAATGTTAATAACCTTCTCACATGACTCGACCGTCGTGGCCTCGGTCTCTGATGATAGAACCATCCAGTTCTGGCGCATTGAGGATAGTATATGCATCTAAGAGTTCAAGGGCCATACGGGCTGGGTAAGGTCAGTAGCCTTCTCGCATGACTCGACCATCGTGGCCTCAGCCTCTGATGATAAGACGATCCGGCTCTAGCGCATTGAGGATGGCACATGCATCCAAGAACTCCAGGGTCATATGAAGTCAGTAAGGTCAGTTGCCTTCTCGCACGACTCGACCCTCGTGGCCTCAGCCTCTGATGATAAGACGATTCGGCTCTGGCGCATTGATGATGGTATATGCATCTAAGAAGTAACTGGCGTTTCCTTCTTTTAATAGCAATTTGACCCAAAGACTTCATATTTCTTGACTGAAGCTAGCGCTATCTCTATTAAGAGTCCTGTTTTATCACCTGAAAACATTACTATACCTTTTACTAGCTGCCTTTCCAGCATTGGGATTAGTAAAGATAAGTGCTGGATTATGTGGCAGAAAAAGAGACTGCTCTGGTTACCAGTGTTATTTCGTCCTAGGTGTTCAGCGGTATCTGGGTCATCTGTTATGATTGGATGTAACTCGGGGAGAGTGATTATTATGAGATTTGATGATCTTTGGCTGGTAGACTAGTTAAATCTGCGTGCATAAGGTCTACTGCATTCCGCTACATAAGGTTAAGGATAGTGGCGCTGCCTCAGTAATGTCCGGCTTCGATGACCTAAGCTGACAAACAGCCAGGATAGGCAAGGATTTAATAGGGAGCTAAGTGACAATACTAGCATAGTTATAGAATGGTCTTCTTCCGGGGTCTTCGAGACTAATAATGGGATACAATGCGAGGTTAGTAAGGAGGATGTTATTACATACTTGATGTTAAGAAATCACGAATATAAGGCTTCTTAAGCTGGTCTTGTGGGTTATTATTGACGACTTTTAGGAAAGAAGCAAGGGAAGGTTATCTTTTTGGTCAAGGCCAGGAATCTAGTCGTATAATTGTGCCCTCCTTGTCCCTGCTCTAGTTCTCTTGCTTCTGATTGGCTCAGGAGTACTTTGTTTCTTCCTCTTACGTATTGGAGTAGGGGTAGTAGGAGCGAGTTGATCGTCCAATAACCGCTCTGTGTCTGAACCACTGTCCGTACGATCGCTATCTGAGTTGCCAGTTAGCTGAAGTACTAGGCGTAGAAGTGAAGAGACATACCCGAACTTAGAATTAGAAGCACTGGATTGACATTAGCTATAGTTAGATTCAGTAGTGTATGTTTATCTCTAGGGCAGGCTGGTAGTTTAGTTGCCTTGAGATCTGACTGCTTTGATAGTAGTGCTAGAGAAGCAGCTTTCCTTTGCAGGGACTGCTTTTAACTGCGGATTGGAGAGGAGAATGGGTTTCTGCTTATAACGCCCCTAGGACCAGCTGGTCATAGTAGCATAGGTGACTTATTAATAGGATTTGACGATATAGGCATGGATGTATTATATATAGATAGAGCACTTTATTAAATAAATTCCTAATCATTAAAGAGAATTATTAAGATCTAGATAGTAGAATTAATAACTTAAGGGCTTTAAATAAGATTATAGTTAAGGACCCTTAAGACGTGATTACTATATATAATTTATAACCTTTTAAAAAAGGAGTTTATAGCTTATTATATTTACTTAAGTAAAGAACTCTATAGTTATTACTTTATAAAAAAGAGGAGGAGGATATAGTATATATATATACTTTTATAAAGAAGGCGGTTATTCTTTAGTATTAAGTAAGAACCTAGCTTTATAAATACTAAAGTCTTACTTAGTAGTTTTAGTTAGATATTCTCTTTAATATAGAAAGTATTTAAATTAATAGAATTAATAAAGGATATATATATTAAAAAGCTTAATTAAAGAGCACTTTTATTACTATTACTAAAGAGTTAAAGGATAATACTATTAGATTATAAGTATTAATAATTAGTATAAATATAATATAAGAGAATATATAAAGTTAAGCTATTATTATATAATAATACTAATATAATTTATATAAATTAAGTTTCTTCTATCTCTTATTTATTTAAACTTATATTATAAAAGGTAAGTTTATTTAAATAAAGTCAGATAATTATAGTAAACTATTTCCCCTCCTAGTCCTCTTTTAAGGTTATTATTCTTATTCTAGGGTTAAATATAAAGAGTAGTAAAAGAAGGCTTAAGATCTTATTATCTTTAGGACTAAGGAAGTATAAATAAAGATTAAGAATAAATGCAGGCTAGATAAAGAGTAAGAAGGTCTTAGCTTTAAAGTTCTCTATATTTATATAGTATAAGCTAATTAAGAGGATTTTATACTAGGCTAAGTTAGAGTAATAAGTAATAGTAAGGTTTATATTAATTACTTCTTACTTATACTTATTTAATAGTAAAAGTATTAAGTAAATAAAAGAGGCTAAGGAAGAAGAAGCTATATTAATTATAATAGAATTATATATAGTATTATAAGAGAAATAAGTTTAAAAGAGCTAAGTATAAAGAGGAGAGAATATTAGATCTTTATTAGTAAGAAATATTAGCTTATAATATAGATAAATCTTACTTTTAGTATTACTTTAATTTTAATATTAATATAATATATTATTATTATATTTTATTTTAAAAGAAAAAAATAATAGTTAATACTTAAAGTATTAAAGACTAATAGTTTAGTTAGATATAAATAGTATTATAGTTAAAAAGGAAAAAGTAAATAATTCTTTATATTTTAATAATAGCTCTGCCTTTTAGTAATAATTACTATAAATAATAGTAATTACTATAAATAGTATTAATTACTATAAATAGTAATAATTATTATAAATAGTAACTAGTATTACTTTTTATAGTAATTAAAGCTTATAACTTTAGTTAAAATAAGTATAAAAAGGTATTTTATATTATAAGCCTTTTATTATATTCCTCTAGACCTCCTTATATATTTCTCCTATTTAAAGAAAGAGTTAGTTTTAAAAAACCTATAGAATTATTAATATAAAACTTACTAATATAACTTATTATTATATAATAATATATTTATAAAGGATTATTATTAAGTACTTTAATATAGCTAAATTATATAATAATCCTTTTTTCTTACTTAATTTACTATAAATATAACTATTTAATTAATAGTATTAAATAAGGATAGGACTATAAAGTAATAAGAATTAGACTATATAAGAAGTAATATAATAATAGTTAAAAGAGTAAAGGTAATATAAATAAGAAATAATAAGATATTAATAGTAAAAGATAATATAGCTATAAGAAGAAGAGCATTACTATTAATAAGTAAAAGAATAAGCTAAGATAATTTAATAATAAAAAGAGGAATAAGTAAAGAGGATTTAAAAGTAGAATAAAGAATACTATTACTAAGAAGAGGAGAGGGTATAATAATAAGAATTAGAAAGAGAATATAACTTATAAGCTAAAGAGAAAAGATAGTAACTAGAAAGATACTATTAGTATTAAGAGAAGGAGGCTTAATATTAAAAAGAGCTAGTAATATATATAACTAAGTGCTATTAATAAGATAAGGAAGTAAGATAAGAGCTAGATTTATTAAATTTAGAGTATGAATCCTTCTTAAGTATTTAAAGTGTCTTAAGTATATAAAGTCTAATAATAACTAAAAGATATTATTAATTAAGGTAAGATAGACCTTCTAGCTTTATTCTAGTTTAATAGGTAGCTCTTTTTAATCTAATGTTTATAGAGATAATTATATAATAAAAGGAAGCTTTAAGTAAGTTAATATAAGTAATAGAGCAGTCCTTTTAAAAGAAGTAAGTAGCTTTAAATTATTATAATTTATATAACCTTATACTTATAAATTATAAAATTAATACTATTTAGTCCTTTTTAAAAGCCTTTTATAATAAAGGTAGTATAAAGATAGTAGTATGCTTAGTTTACTATTTATAAAAGAAGCTATAAGACTTAGACTATACTAATTAGAAAAGGGTATTATTTAATAAGATTCGTTTAATAATAACTAATTTACTAATATATAAGAAATACTTCTTAAAGGGAGATAGTAAGACTATAATATTAATATGCTTTATTTATTAAATAGCTTTTAATTAAAGTAAGGTCTTAAATATATATATACAGAGTATAATACTGTCATAACCCGTGTAATGTAGACGCCTAGCATTATATAGCCCCTATAAATTTCTTACTAATTATAAGTAATTACTATAAACTATAGAGCGATTATTATAATCACTCTTATAATTACTATAATTACTTTTATAATTATTATAATCACCCTTATAATAAAGGTAATTAAACCTTATACTATATAGTATATAAATCTAAAGAACTGGCTATTATTAGAATACTAGCTCTTTAGCTATTAATATAACTTAATTACTTTAATCTATTCTAATTATTATATATTATTATATATTAACTATTACTTAATATAATATTATAATTACTGCTTAATAAGTATAACCTAATTATTCTACTAATATAGACCTTAGTCTATTTCTTAAGAACCCTTTTTATACTACTTTATACTTTATATAGCCTAACTTAAGAATATAATTATTATATATTAATAGCTCTTATTTAAATAGTTACTTTATATACTAAGTAATATCTAATGAATTATAATAATACTTACTATACCTTTTAATAGTATACTCTTATCTAAAGGAAAGGCCCTAGCGCTTCCTAAGGATAGAGATAGTAATAAATATATAGAAGCCTCTAATAATAAGTATAAAGAAAAACTTAGAGAGCTTTATATAAAGAATGAATAACTCTTTATAGGACTTACTAAGCTCTTAGCTCTAGGAATATATACTAATGCTATATAAGAAGAAGAGTGTTACTAGAATGAGGAACGCTTTAAGCAGTTATATATATAACTCTAGGCCTTACTAAGCAATCCTGCTCTAAATATAATTATTATAGCTATAGAATAAAAGATTACTAAACTTATTACTAAACTAGTATAAACTAAGAATAACTAGGAATAGTAAGTAGTTTAATTTATAAAATATAAATAGCTTATTATAATAATATATATTTATAATATAGGAGAAACTATTAAGCCTGAATAGTTACTTAAGTTTAATAGAAACCTAAAGAAGCTATAAGAATACTTTATTAGCCTTAAGTCTTACTATATATACTACTTATCACTATTTATAAGTAACCTGCTTAAAGTATAATATACTATAAGAAGACTAGAAGGTAAAGTAGTTTAAAACTATAAGTTAATTTTAAAAGACTTTATAACCTAAGCTTTAAGTTAGTAAAAGCCTAAAATAACTATAATATTTAATAGCTTTAATAGATATAAGTAATTACTAATTAATAACTATAGTAAATAAGATAAGAAATATAATATACTTAATATTATTAAGAAACTTAAATAGATAAAGGCAGTATTTAAATACTTCTTAGAGTTCTAATATATTATAATAAAACTTAATTAGTTAAATAAAAACCTTATTAATGAGTTTTATTAGAACCTAAAGGATAATATTAAAGATAAACTTATTAAAAATATAGATCTATTTATAGATTTTACTTAGTATACTAAACTTACTATTATAATTAATAACTAACTATTTGAATAATAAATAGAAAAACAGAATATTAGTAGTAATAATAGTAATTAGAAAAGAAAGACCTATGCTAACTAAAGGAAACTATAAACCTTTAATACTTCTTATAGTACTATAATAAGACCTATAGAACTTAGAGTAATATAGTAATGACCTTAATAAAGAAAGAAAACATTTAATTATTATAACTATAATAAATTAGAATACTTCTTATATAACTATAAGAAACCTAAGAAGGAGAAAAAACCATTTAAGCCTATTACTATGCCTACTTATAGTATTAATTTAGTTAAAAAGAAAGACGATCTCCTTACCTGATCTATTAATATAACCTAAAGTGATTATAATAGATACTTTAGTAAAGCAGGACTATTCTAAGACTAAATAGTAGATTTAAAATATAAAGATATATCTTAAGGAAGGCTAATTAGTAGGACTAACCCTATAGATAAATAAACACTAAATAATAAATGCAAAAAGAAGTATAGAAAATAGAGTTAATAAATAAAAAGGGAAAAGGATAACCTTAAAGCATATGAATAGTGGCTATAAATAAAGCGAGAAGTAATGTACTAATGCGAAGTAGAAAAGAAAAGGGAATAGGAAGAAAGGACTTAAGAAGTAATAACTAAGAAATAAAAACTAATTCCTATAGACTAAGTCCCTAGTTACTTAATTATTATACCCTAACCTAAGGGAGTGTATACTATTACTATAGTCTAATAACTTAGGGAAAACCTAGTATAAATAGAAGACTTTAATAATTATAAAATCCTAGATTAATAACTTAATTATGTATAGACTAATAAAAATAGGCTATAAAGACAGACTATTATATTAAATAGTAGCACAATACATAGCTATATTATATAGTAACCTACTCTCTAACTATAGGTTAGTATAGAATGAGATATATACTAAGCTAAGAAGGCTAAGCATAATATTAAAAATAAGGATATTCTTACACTAGTAGATAAATACCTAGAGTTAGATAATAAACTCTAAAGTATTACTTTAGAAGAATAAGATATACTAGCCTATATAATAGAAGATATTCAGATTAAATAATTTACTAAGGAATAATAAGATGCTATAAAAAAAGCAAATATCTATATCCAAGCTTTATATTAATAAAGCAAAAAGAACCTATGAAACTTAAGAAAATAGAAATTATAAAGAGACAAACCCTATATATATTAAATATACTAAAAGTATAATAAAATCTTATAAGCATTATATATATATTATGAATGTATTATATACTTTAAAGATAAGTTATAATAAGATTGCTTCTTAGTCTAAGTAAATAGATAACCTATTATAATTCTATATAAGAAGGAAGATATAGAAGATTACTATATATAGAAATAGTATAAATACTTTAGTATTACTTAACTAATAGAATATAATATAAATTACTTAATTAACTATTAGAGGCTTAATATAAAACTTATAAACTACTAATAGCCTGAATATTAAATATATATATATAATAAGGTTAATATATAGTATAAGTATAACTAAAGATAGATATTCTAACCCTTATAAAATAGAATAATAGAGAGTATAAAAAACTCTTAATACTATTTATAATAGAGTAATAGATAAGTATAGAGCTAGGAGAAGCAGAACTCTTTAAAATAAGAGCTCTATATATGACTAAAAGCGTATTATTAATAAAACAGTACTTAGAAATATAGGTATAAATTAAAAGAAACTGGCTGCCCGCCTTAATAAATAGTAGTATAGAATTTAATTATATCTACCTTATAGTAATAAATATATTAAAACTCTTATAAAAAGATAAAGCGAACTTATATAAAGTATATAATCTTAAAAGAACTCCTTTTAGCTATAATAATAAAAGAATAATTAAAGAGCTTAATTATCTTAAGGTTTTTATAGAAGGATAAAATAAAGGAATCTCATTTAATATAATACTTATTATATATTATACTTTAGTCTTAGGGTACTTATAGTTAAAATGAATTAACTTAATAATAAATTAAAAGACTGGCTAAGTAAACTTTAATAATATTAATAATTACTCTTCTTAAGAATTAGATTTAAATAATAATATAAGATCTTAAACTTTAACTAATAATAATACTAGTAAAGTATTAGTAAAAGAAATAATAGAAACTTTTCTACCTTAAGGCATAAAATATAAATACTATAAAGCTTAAAATAGTAAAATATGCTATACTATTGCCTTTATATAAAGCTAATTAATAAAGCTTAATAAAGACCTTATAAAAATAAAGAAATAATAAGAAGTAAATAAAAAGCTAAAAAATATATTACTTACTTACTATATTTATAAAAAACTATTTACTAAAGAATTAGAAATAGGCCTATCTGAATATAGTAAATAGGATTATAAAATAATACTAAAAGACAGAACTTTATTTAAGTTCTTTAAACTTTATAACCTTAATAATATATAACTATAAATACTAAAAGAATACTTTAAAGACATATTAAAAAAGGGATATATTAAAATCTTAAAATCCTCTATAGAATACTTAATTATATTTATTTTAAAGAAGAATAGAAAACTCTGATTAGTTATAAACTACTAATAGTTAAATAATATTATACTAAAGGACTGAATATTATTATCCTTAATTACTAAATTAAAGGATTGCCTTTATAGTAAAAAGTGGTTTATAGTGCTTAATTTAAAAAATGCTTATAACTTAGTCTATATAAAGCCTAGAGATAAATAAAAGACTATATTTAGAATTAAATTCAGACTATTTAAATATTTAGTAATGCCCTTTAGACTTATAAATATACTAATAATATTCTAATAAATAATTACTAATATTCTAAAGGAATACTTTAATATCTTTATTATATACTACTTTAATAATATTCTAATCTTCTTAGAAATAGAAGAAGAATATATAAAGTATATATATATAATTCTATAGAAACTATAAAATGCGAAACTACTTATAGAACTGATAAAAAGCAAGTTCTATATATAGAAAGTAGACTTCTTTAGATATACTATCTAACTAAATAAGATCTAAATGGATAAAAAGAAAATTAAAGCTATTAAGGATTAGCTAAAACTGGATAAAAATGTTAAAGAAGTATAGAGCTTCTTAGGGTTTGCTAATTATTATAAAAGGTTTATTTGCGGATTTAGTAAAATTATAAAACCTTTAATAGAACTCATAAAGAAAGACATAAACTTCAGATAGAATGCTAAGGCCTAGAAAGCCTTTAATGACTTAAAATAAGCTATCTTTAGTAAACCCATTTTAGTAACTTTTAACTTAAGATAACTAATTAAATTAGAAACTAATGCTTTTAATTTTGCTTTAAGAGCCTAGATTGAATAATAGAATAATAAAGGAAACCTATACCTAATTACATTCTACTTATGCATACTAAAAGGAACTAAACTTAATTACTCTATTTATAATAAAGAATTCTTAGTAATAGTTAACTCTTTTAAAGAATTCTAATATTACTTCTTAAGAAGTAAATACTAAATTACTATATATATAGACTATAAGAATATCTCATACTTTGCTATTACTTAAGAGCTTAGTAGAAAATAACTCTATTATATAGAATACCTATTAGAATTTAACTATATTATTATTTATAAGAAAGGCTTAGAAAACGGACGAGCTAATATAATAAGTTAATAATCTAACTTTAAAATGGATATACTTAAGGCTAATAAGTAAATATTAGCTTATACTCCTAAAGGATATCTTAAATAAAAATATATTATAGCTATAAGCGAGTTATAATTACTTAATAACTTGCTAGAATGGTTATAGAAGTTAGAATAGAGCTTTGAACAATAGATATATAATAAATATCCAGTCTTAAGGAAATTACTATAGTAAGAAGGAAAAGCAGCCTTAACTGGATCCTAAGGACCTTAAGTAATTACTTACTTTTACTAAGGTAATTACTATAAAAACCCCTAGACTTTAGCTAAGAAACTCTATTAATACTTCTATAGTAACTTTATAAAAGTATATATTACTTATATAGGATAATATAATTAATGCCTATAAAATCTTATTAAATAATATATAAAAGAATATTAGGAGATAATTAACTACTAAGACTATGAATTTAATAAGATATAGAAAAAACTTAAATAAGCTAATAAACTTAATAAAATAGCCTAAATTATAATAATAGTATCTTAAGAAACACTCTATAAATAGATAAAGGAATATAATTAGATATATAAAATGGATAGAGTAATAAGAGCACCTTACTTAATTCTTAAATTATAACTCAGACTATAAAGGTTATAAGTCCTCTTAGAATTATAAGAATATTTAATATAAGATATTTATAACCACTCTTTATATAAATACTTAGGAATTAATAAGACTATTAAATAAGTTAAAATAGTATATACATTTTTTAATATAAAGAGAATAGTTATAAAAGTTATTAAATCCTATAAACTATATAATAAAACTAAGGTATAATACTATAAACTATATAAAGAATTATAACCTTTATTAGTTATTAAGTGACTATAGGACTCTATTATAATGGATTTTATTATAAAATTACTTTTATTAGAAGACTTTATAAATAGCACTATTTATAATAGCATTCTTATTATTATAAATAGATTTATAAAATTTTCTTATTTTATATTATACTAAGAGTTAATAGATACTGAGTAGTTTGCTTACTTATTCTTATAGAATATTATTAGTATATATAGCTTATTAATAAAGATCCTAAGTAATAGAGGACCTCTGTTTATATCTAAGTTTTAATAAGCCTTAATGGCCTAATTAGGATTAAACTACTAGCTTATAATAGCATTCTGACTATAGGTTAATAAATAGATAGAATATATAAATTAAGTATTTAAGTAGTATTTATAATACTATATTAACTATAAATAAAACAATTAAGTAGAAAAGTTATTTATAGTATAACTAAGTTATAATATTATAACTAATAAAAGCATTAAGCTTATACTATACTATACTAATTTCAGATTTATACTAAATATATACTAATAATAATATAATAGAATTATTAATCTAAAAGCAATCCTAATATTAGACTAACTAAAAAACCTCTATAAAGAAATAAAAACCGAACTCGAATTTATATAAGAATAAATAAAAAAATACTATAACTAAAAAAGGCTAAAGGGACTATTCTTTTTAAAAGGAGATATAGTCCTACTTATAATAAAAAACCTATTAATAAACAGACTAAGTAAAAAACTTGACTATAAATACATTAGACCTTATAAAGTATTAGAAAAAATCTTAGAAAATAACTACAGACTGGACTTAAAAATATAATATTATTTAGTTTTTTATATCTTATTATTAGAATTAATAGAAAATACTATTCTAATTAATAATAGATAAAGTTATGAATTAGTAGTAAAAGACTTAGAAGAGTACTATATTAAAGAAATCTATAATATAAAGAAAATTAATAAAAAAATAATATACTTTATAAAGTAGAAAGACTACTCTAAAAGTAAAACGTTATAATAATTATTAAAAAACCTTATCTATATATAATATTTATTAAAGATATTCTATATATAATAATAGAAGATAAAGAAGTAGTACTAAAATTAAATATAGTAGACTAATTAATTACATTCACCTTACTATAGGCCTAGACCTTAATAATTATATTAGCCTTTTAGCACTCTGCCTTATTTAGCTTATCTAAAGAATAAAGACCTTAACACACTATCTTTATACTTTGCTCTTAAAGCTATTTTTATTAATAATAAAGCTATATTAAATAAGATAAATGCTTATTCATTTATTATTATAATTCTATTAACTCCTCTTCTACCTATTCCTTTTTAGACTTTAAATAGCGCTTTTTAGCCATTAGATAGGAAGCTACCCGGTTAGTATAAATATAAAAATCGGATAAGTAGGAACAAATACTTATATATAGAAATCGACTTTTCTAAGTTATTATAAGAATATTTATAATGAATGCACTTAGAATAGTAGGAAATGCTTTTAAGCATCTTATACTTTAACTTCTATTAAGCATAATTTAAGTATTTAATAACTTCAGAGCCCATTTCTTTAATAAGTTTGTAAAGATAATAATAATATATAGCGGATTATAATTTTACTTTTAATATACTATTAGTATTATAGAAAAATAATTATAAGGGAAGGTTAGATAAACTAAGGAGAAACTTAGGATAGCTAACTTATAGGCCTTAAGGATAAGGACTAATAGAGAGGAGATATTATATTATAACCTATATAATATAAACACTTAGTATTATATAATCCTTATAAATTTCTTATTAATTATAAGTAATTATTATAAATTATAGAGTAATTACTATAATTACTTTTATAATTACTATAATTACTTTTATAATTACTATAATTACCCTTATAATAAAGGTAATTAAACCTTATATTATATAATATATAAATCTAAAGAACTGGCTATTATTAGGATACTAGCTCCTTAGCTATTAATATAACTTAGTTACTTTAATCTATTCTAATTATTATATATTATTATATATTAACTATTACTTAATATAATACTATGACTATTACTTAGTAAGTATGACCTAACCGTTCTACTAATATAGACCCTGGTCTATCCCTTAGGAACCCTTTTTATACTACTCTATACTCTGTATAGCTTAGCCTGGGAACACGACTGTTATAAATACTTATTAACTATAAGTATTAGTATTTAAAGAAGCTAAAAGATATTACTCTTCTTAAGGAGAAGTTAATCTCTTTTAATATAATATATAAGTTTATTACTAAGTTTAATATTTAATATAGCTAGCTAACTAGCTTAATATATTAAAAGTATATCTTAGGTTATATTATAGTATTTATTAATAATATAGAGTCTTTAGTTATTATAATCTTACTATACTTACTTATATTAATATTAGAATAAGTATATATAATTTAGACTAGCTTAGAGCAATCTATGCTTTAAGATATAAGTAAACTGCTTAGTATTTAACCTAGTGCTATTTATATAGCTTTATAATAATTATAAGAAAATAACCCCCTATATATTAATATTATAATTAATAAAGAGGAGATAGAAAGTTAGGCCTTTAAAGATAGTAATAATATACTAATATAAGCCTATTAATATATAGTAAGAAAAGAAGAGATTATAAAAGAGCTTATATAAATAGCTTAGATTATGCTTTTAATAGATTAAGAGCAGGATTCTCTTAGTTAAGCATTAATAATTAAGGATATTATAATAGAGCTAGTAGAAAGATCTAAATATATACTTAGATAATCTAAGCTTATACTATATAATATATAATAACCCCCTAGCTTAGAGGAGGTAATAGTAGAGGAAATATTAAAGTAAGTATTTAAACTATGCTCTTTAGTAATATTTCTAATTAATAAGTAGGCTGTCTTTATAGAGTAAGATAAGCTAGAGTTTATTAGTCTGGCTTTATAAGCAGAGTGCTAATTTGATAATAGTTATAAAGGTAGTATAAGCAAGGCCTTATTAATATAGGTTTATAGCTCCTTTAAGTATCTATTTATTTAAGTATTATATAGTTATAAGTTTATAAATAGCTTTTTTTTAGATTATTTCCTAAAGACCTTCTTTAATTACTTTCCTTATAGTTATAGCAGATTATAAGTAATAGACTAGAATAAGGCAGAAGACTTAGTGAATACCCTATTATATAATATAACTCTAGAGTCTTAAGCTAAAGTCATTTTATAGTAGTATAGTAAGCATTATGCTTAATACTCTGCCTTTTCCTTCTTTATCTTTAATATAATAGTAAGGTCTTAGAACCAGCGGATTGCTTATAGCTGCTTAAAGCGATTAGCTTTCTAATAAGTCAAAGGAATTTACTAAAAGCTAATGCTTAAGTACTTATATAAAGTATAAAAGGAGATATTTAAGATAGAAAAGACTATAAATAAGAATATTATTATACTTATAAAAGAGCTTTTACTTTATAATAACTACTATCCTTTATTAAATAAGAGCTGCCTATCTATATAAAAGAAGATCTAGTTAATAATAGTAATATTTAGCCTTATAGCTATTTAGTTTATTTTAAATCCTAATAATATTAATAACTTAGTAAAGCTAAAGCTTATAGTATATAGAGGATAGGATAATAAGGCTATTAAAGTATTACTTTATACTTTAAGTATATTATTATAAATAATAACCCTCTTAATTTATAACTCTCTTAGTTTAATACTTTTCTTCTTTTATAAGATCTCTTTTTTTTTTAAATATTATATTTATATTAAATAACTATCTATTTATAAAAATATAAGCTATTATTATATAACTATTAAAACTAATAATTATAAGGCTCTTTACTTATATAGCTTACTTTAATTAGATAGTAACCTAGCCTTATTAAATCTTATTTATAATATAGCTAATTTTAATAAAGGAGAATACTAATTAAAGGTTAAGAGCTTTATAAATAATATATTTATTATAATATTAAATAAAGCCTTAGTAAAAGAGGTAGTAAAGTGTAGTAAGAGGATTACTATAGTTAAGCCTAAGTTAATATATAATGCAGAGTGGTTATTAGAAAGGTTTAAGTATAAGGCTAACTTTATTATATCTTATTACTAAGTCTATTATTATATTACTATATATATTAAGTACTTTATTAAAAAAGTTTTAAAGGCAGGGCTAGTAAAGTATAAAATGTAATTATACTATTTCTAAGCTCTTTAGAAACTTATATTAAAGACTGGCTTTATAAAAAATAGCTTACTTAAAGTAAAGTAAGATTATTATATAGTTAATTAATATAATTAGAGTATGACTATAGAGCTATAATATAATTATAATATATTAATAATTCTTATATAAAAAAAAGGGTTAGTGCTTATATATTATATTTATAACTATACTATAAAGCTTAATACTCTTATATAAAAGCGGCTCGCCCTTATTATAAAGCTATTAGATTTAGCTTATTAATAGTAAAGGGGACTAAGCAATCTAAGTACTATGTTAATATTAATATTAATATTAATACTAATAATAGTAAATAAGACTAAATTATTCTTATTATATATTATAAACTGGATTTTTATAAGTAAAGAGCTCTTATAACCTAAAGTACTTAGTTATTTACTTAGCTTTAGGACTAACTTTATAAACATTCTTACTTAGACTTAGGTGCATTTTAATTCCTTATACTAGGCCTATGCTAAATAGTAGCTAAGCCTATAGGAAGTGTTATTAGTACTTAGCTAAGATCCATAACTAGATAATATCTATTTTTAAATAGATGGCTTTAAGTTGCCCTACTTAGAAGCTTATAAATACTACGGCCTAATTCTCTAAGACCTTTGCTTTTATAATTATATATCCTTTATAGTCTTAAAGAAAGAATAGTCTTACTAAAGAGATATAATACTAATTCCTTTTCTACTAATAGTAACTATTTATAAAGGCTAGGTCTAATACTTCTAAAGTCTAAGTAAAATAGCAGTACTTATATTTAATAGTTATCTTATAGATAAGTTTAATAAATAAGATAAAGTCTTTATAAAAAAGTAGCTATTAAGGTCCTATAGTATAAAGGAAAGTGCTTATAGTATATTAATAGGAATGTAGTCTTATATCTTATTCTGTTTATTCCTTAGGAAAGGTTTTAAGGCAAGCTAGCGGATAATATACTTAGACTTTGGCGAAGGTTCTAGGAGATACTAAGCGACTGAGTTCGCTCTTATGTCTATAATATCGCTTTATTACGCGTTTTTGCAGAAGACGCTCGGGCTGACTGTAAGCTTTAAGGTCTGGACTAGGACTTTGAAGAGATTGTAGATTCGCTGTCGCATTGCTAGCTACACTAAAAGGGAATGCGCACTCCGCTAGAACGTAGTATAAATACTATAGATATACTGAATGTGACATACCCCCCTAGATTAGCGATTGTTACGTGAGGTGATCTGAATAGTGGTGTCGAGAGGCAGGCTGTACTGCTCTGTGTGACTGTGCCCGGCTTGATGTGTGTGTGACGCCCAGTGCGACCTTGTTATAGGATGCGGGGTTCGAACTGCTGACCTCATCTGGTTAGCGTAGGGGTTGCCTATTTCAGCTGCGATAGCGATTTTCAGTGGAAGTTGCAGGTCAGTGACCTCCCGGGCTCATAACTGTCGCATTGCCAGCTACACTAAAAGGGAATGCGCACTCCGCTAGAACGTAGTGCAAATACTATAGATATACTGAATGTGACATTCGCATGCCTTTAGCAATTAAATGGGGGAGGAGGATAGCGCTAGGGCGGATGATGAGAATATCGACTCCTAAGAGTATTATAATGCTTTTCTGGGTGTCTTATTAGCAGTCCGGAGGAGCGAAATCAGGGATATACTTATGAGTTCAGTATTAAGATGCTTATATAAAGAGGCAATAGTAATTAATATAGAATAGGATGATAATACTGCTGCTTAGTAGGGCTGATAGTTCTATATAATACTATAAGATATTTAAGATTCACCTTTCTAGAGCATAGGCCTCCTTAGCTAGGAGGAAATCGATATAATATTAAAGCTCTAGAAGAAAGAAGACACTAGTATTATAGTAAATATCTAAAGTAAGGAGAGTAATACATTCTTTATATATACTAATAGGCCTTATAGAAGTCTGGATGTCTTACTATAGCCTGCTTAGATAGAAGAAATACTAGTTAATAAGGTCAGACTAGAGGGCTAAATGCGTCTTAAAGTCAGCCCTTATATATTATATATTAATATTACTTTAAGTTTAGTAAGGCAGTAGACCTTAAATAAGCTATAGTTAATAGTAGTACTACTATTAATAGTATTCCTTAATAAGTATAATACTTGACTTTAAGAAGAGGAAGGCAAGTAGTACTTCTAATATATTAGTAATAAAGGAAGTATAGGAAAGTCTTATATTATATATACTATTAAGGATATATTCTGACTAAAAGGCAGCCTTTATATACTATTCCTAATAGGCATTAGTAGAAATATAGCTATACTTATTAGTAGAGTGACCCTCTATTTAATATATAATATTAGATTTAAAAATAAAATAAAGACTATAAAGAATATATTAAAAGAAGAAAAGCTATATTAAAAGAGTAAAACTATATTAATTATTAATAAGATTAGCTAAATAAGTAGCCTTATATTAGTATTTATAAATAGCTGCTTAAAGCTAACGTATTTAATAAGTAAGTGAGTTAAATAAGTAAGTAAGCTAAAAATCCCTATCTTTAAAATTAAAACTTTAATAAAAATATAATAAACTATTTAATTAATTAAAACTAATCGCTATACTCTTCTTTAGATATCTTAATAATAATCTAATAGGTTCTTATATTATAATCAGTCTTTCTATAAGTTCTATAGCGCTTTTCCTTTAGTTATGCTAACCCTCTTTAGCTATTACTTTTTAATAATTCAGCGTATACCTACATATTGATATCTATTTGATTAATTACTTCCCTTCCTTCCTTTATAGTTATCTTCCCTCTATTCTATAAGTAGGTTCTTTTTGCTCTATACTGCTTACTAAGAGTCTTATTTACTTATCGAAGGATCTAGTTCTTAGACTTTAATAATACTATTTAATACATTATTGCCTTTATTCCTTTAGAAAATGACTTAAGCGCCTTAAGGATAGATACTAAAGAGCTACTCTAATGCCTTCTTACTCGTCTTTTAAAGTATTCAGACTATGAACTGGCCTTAAGCACTATCTTTAGGGTCTTCAAGACCTAAGGGTTAGGGAAGCTGACCTCCTCTATAGTTAATATTAGAGTCTGTAACTATACATTAAGCTTTAATATAACATTTTCTAGGTTTAAGAGAATAAGTCCGGCCTTTTAAAAACCTCTTTTAATATTACTCCTTATTATAGTAGCTATATAAGTAGTATAGAAGGCTAGGAAGAACTCAGTCTTTAAAACGTAAGTTATAGAGCATTTGATTAATTGCTTAATTACTTAACTATAGGCTATTTTAAGTAGCTTAAAGCACTTAATATTAAGAGGCTAAAGTAAATAAGATGAATGAAGCAGTATATAAAGTATAATAATATTATTCTCTTTATAATATTTCTTAAAGTTAATAGAGTAATAACTTTTATACTTATTAAAAATTAGAAGATAATAGTAATTAGTTAATTAATCCTTTATATACTAATTAAAGTGCTTAAACTACTTAAGACCCGTCTTATTATTAGTCTAGCTATTTTAAATCATTATAATAGCTTAATTGCTTAGGAGGTTACTTTCTTAGTACTAGTTAGTAAGATAATATTAGTCTATAATTATAATAAATAGCTAGACTGCCTAGCCTTTTGTATTAATCGCCTAGATAATTATAACCCATTCCTGGTTTCTAAGCTATACTGATTTCAGGTTTCTATACCTATCTATGCCTATAATAACCATTCTGCTTATAATTATACCTATTATAAAGCCAGTCTTATTAAAGTTATAAATATTAGCTAAGTTAATACTATATTTTGTAATTATATTCTCTATAAGCTAGAACTAATTATAAGTAATAGTTAGATCTTTATATTTAGCCCTTTAATAGTCATATTTATAAAAAAAACATATCTTAAGGTCTGGTTATTGCCTAATGAAGTTAGAAGCCTAGCACTTACTAATAGGTAATGCATTACGGTTAGTAAGTAGTTAGTTAGCCATTTCTTTAATACTACGCAGTTATAGAAGAAACCCTCGTAAATCTAGGTTAAGAATGAACTAAATAATGATCTATTTCTCTAGATTAGATAGCCTGCGTGATTTAGGGATAGTATCGTATTAAGATAGTATGCCTTTCTACTAGTAACGCAAGGTATTATAATGCATATTATAGATCTCTGTAACGCTCTGGATACTTAATTTTAAGTCATTTCGAAGGGCTTAAAGAGTAAGAAGGATATTTCCCTCTTTATTTAATTAAGACATCTTTAGTAGTTAAGAATTAATTAATTAATTGAAAAGATGAGAGAATAAGGGATTTTTAGCCCACTCACTTATTTAGCTTACTCACTTATTAAGTACGTTATATAAAGATAATGCATATTACTCTTTTAATAAGATCTTACTTATTATTTTCTTTAGTAACTTCTTTTAGTTTAAACTGGTCTAATAGACCAGCCTCCTCTTAGCAGAGCCTAAAGACTATAGTAAATAGAGACTAAAGAGCTTAGTAAAGCATATAGTAATATATAAACTGTTCTTTTAGTTTATAACTATTATTATACTTTATAAGCAGGTCCGTACTACTAGATGTATAAGGTTATATAGCTTCTTCTAGCACTTGTATAATAGGTAGTAAACTAAGCTAGACTTCTAATAGCTATATTATTACTTATATAACTAAGCATCCTAGCTGTCTTTTGCTAATAGACTGCGAGCAATTATATCTCTAAATTAAGATAGGTAGGACCTGAATATAGTAGCTATTATATAATAGGCTTATGCTTAGAGTAAGTATATTTTAATCTTTATAACTAAGTATAATACTAAAGCAGGAAAGTAATTATATATAGAAGAGCTATATAATATACTCTACTATAAAGATAACTTATAATTCCTAACCTTTAGGTTATTCTTCTATATATAAGGAATACTAGTAATAGTAATCTAGAACTAGCTTACTAAGTTAAAGCTAGTTAATAAAGCACTCTTTAAAACAGTTAATATCTTTCTTAACCTTACTTATAGTACTATTACTTTTACTAGTAATATAATGCTCTACTTAGGCCCCCTAGTAGCTATTCTTCTCTAATTAAATAATATTATAGACCTTATAATACTTAGACTTTTAAAAAGTATGCTTCTTATTAAGAGTAAAACGGTAGTTATTTCTAACTCTATATAAAAGAAGAATCCTAGCTTAAGAAGCAAGCCAGGCTTTTAGTTAGTTATTTATAGAATAGGACCTCTATATACCCCCGCCTTTATAATAATAGACTAGAAAAGCTAGAGTAAGCAGTTCTTAAAGGTCTTTTTTAACCTTAAAAGCATTTATAGTAGTAATATAGTAATAAGGCCTAGTTTTATAAGCTTATATATATAGCTTTTAAGAGCAGAGAGGTAGGAGGGGCTATATCTCTTCTAGAGACTAGCATGAGGCGATTTTATTAAACTAAAGAATGTATTAGAGGGATAAATGAGGGAAGCTGTTTATAAGCTAGAGAGGCTTAGGAATAAGATAAGGCAGCGCTTTAAGTGTAACTATAAATATAAGAGGTGGTTTTAAGATTAGGATGCTATAATATAGCCTACTTTAATTACCGAAATTAATAAGGAAGATAATACTTCTCTTTAGTATGATTCTAAGGATTCTAAGGCTAAGTTATAGTATATACCTTAGTAGTTATATTTATAAGCTATAAGGCAGCAATGTTCTTTAATGTCTCTTTTCTCATATAGGTATAATAGACTTATAATAGTAAAAGTCTATATATCTCTTCCTTAAAGGAACTATAAATATACTACCCTGACTTAAAGGCAACTGTATAAGCCATACTTTATAGTAAAAAGTAATAGTAAAAATAAATAAATAATACTATAAAATCGACAGAGTCTTAATAAAAATTGGTCTGTGCTTTCTGTGTATTTAGTTAGGAGAGCCTAAAGAACCTTTCGGAACTTTACTTCGTAGTTCCTCTAGGCACTATCAATCCCCTTATTAGCTAGAAGTTCATAATCTAGCTTATTAATAATTAGAATTATCTCCTTAGTAGTATATAAACTAAGATAGTATTAAGACTAGTACTCTTCTAAAGGCTTATAATACTTAATAAGATACTTCGTTTAGAATATAAGAAATTCTATAAGCTAGTAGTAGTATTTCTATATAAAGCTACCCAGTCAGATCCTAAATAGACTAGCTAAAGTTAATCTAAAGCTAGTTGTATTACAGCTAGGAAAAGCAGACTCTAGACTCATCACACTTACTATTACAAGACTGTATACAAAGAGTAAGAAGCACAACGGTGATGGCAGCTGTACATGACTGAGCATGCGTTATGTAATGAAAGTTTATTAAAACTAGTCTGAGAAAGACAATGCCGTTATTTAACGGACGAATAGCATGCGTTGTTAACTGGATTACGCGGACAGTCAAGGAGTGTAGGGTAATAGACCACATTATATTCCTAAATATTTCAGAAGGTAAATGTCTAGACGGATTAGTATACTAACCGAGATATATATTTTCTTAATAAGAGAGAGCTAAATCCATACTAGAATAATAGTAATATATCACTTACTTAAGAACTTATAGTTATTTATAGGAAATTTCTAAAGCAAATTCTTTATCTTCTTATTAGAAAATATCTATAACTATTCTATTAAAAGTACTAGAAATAAGATAGGCATATTTTACTAAGGTTCCTTTCTTAACTTACCTACACTATAGCTTCTATCCCTATAGCTAACATTAGATCTCTTTATTAATAACATAAGGCATATTAATATAGTACTTCTTAGTATTAATGCAAATAATATTACTATCTTATATAGTAATAAGAGGACTGCCTATAGCTGCCTTAAGAATGATATACTTAATAATAAAGCTATAGCTAGCGCCTAAGTATCTTCCATTAGTTATAAGAGCCATATTCTTAAACCCTCTCTTAATTAACATTCCTAACGCTTATAGCTACTTAGGCATACCTAGTCCGCCCTTAGGCCTCTTATATCTCATGACTAAAACAATACTCTCATCCTGCGGAATCTTACCTTAGTCCAGAGCTATGCATAACTTATACTCCTTATTAAATACTCTTACCATTCCTTTAAAGCGTATGCCTTCCTTACTTATAATCTTAGTAACGGCCCCCCTAAGAGTAATATTACCCCTAAGAATTATAATATAGTCATTCGATTTAATAGGGTTATCTAGAGGCCAGATAACTTCTTAACTCTAAAAGAAGGATAGCTAAGAATTAACATTCTTTACTAATATCTTACTAGTAATGGTTAGAGTAGAACTATTTATAAACTTAGTAACTATAAGCAGCTTTATTACTAAAGGAATATTACTAATATTAAAGAGATCTTTTATAATTTACTTTTTACTAAGAGCTATATTAGTAATAAATAGCGTCTTATTTAAGACCTACTAAAAGTTATTAAAAGTTAGCTTAACCTTAGCTATTCTTATTATAACTAGAATATAAAGAACTAAGTTAGTTAATCTACTAATAGCTATTATTATAATTAAAGCATTCTTAAATAACTTCTTTATAAGGAGATTATATAATTAGATATTTTTTTCTAAATATACTTAGACAATCTTACTCAAGTGGCTATACTCTTAGTACTTAATAAGCAAGGTTACTAATAAACTAGAAGACCCTATTAAAGACAGTCCTAGGGTTTTAATAACTATTACTAGGCTATTCACTATATATATACTATTATAAGCTCCTAAGCCCAGTACTGAGTTCTTCTTAATATTAAAGATAATCTCCTTAGCTAAGTGCTTTCCATCTTTAGACCAATCCTCTAGTATACTAAGTATATATACCCCTCTTACCTCAGAAGGTATATTAATATCAATCGGTTTAGAAAGCATCTTACTATATCTACCTCTCTAAGTTCTACTATAGATAACGATCAATAGTCAGTTATACTAAACCAGTCTTATTATATAGCTAAGCATATTCTTATTATAGCCTAGGATAATAATATAAGCATTATATATGTAAGCATATTGTCAAATATTACGGTGAAAAATTGTGTGTTCTGTGCTTGCCCCTATGCCTTGAGGTTTTAGGGCAAGCTTTATATACTCTTTCTCTTCTGTATAGAATCAGCTAGAAGCTGATTGCTAAGCCTTGTGGCAATAGGTAGCAATAGGTAGCAACTTTCGCCTCTGACATATCTAACACACCCCCTCAGATTCAATGACTTCTCATTGAGTCTGAAGCCCTTCTTCATCCTTCTGGAGCCTCTTCCTAACGTCTTCTAATCCAAGTTAATATAAAAAGCGGTTCCATTTTCCGGCTGGAAGTGCTTTCATTAGGCCATCTGCGACTATATCTATTAATTTAACGTATTTAACTTGAATTTTCCCTCTTTGAACCTCCTGTCTAAGCCAGTGATTATGGATATTAATATGCTGCAACTTGATCCTTAAAGTAGCTATCTTAGCTATCATAAGGTTAATAGTCTGAGTGTTATCACAGTCAATCTAGATAGTTAAGTCATCTAGTTAAACTATTAGCTCCTTAAGCAGTCGGCTTATAAAGAGAGATTCCTTAGCTGCTTATACTAGGGCTAGGAGCTCTGCTTCTATTATTAATGTTATGACTGTATCTTATTTATTAGCTCTCTATCCGATCAGTCCGTTGAATAGCTTAATAGTATATGCTTGCGAGCTCTTCCGATCAGTTGTGTTATTAGTAAAAGAGGCATCGCTAGAAATGCTAAGACCGCCAGGCCCTCTGAAGGATAGGGCTAGGTTCTTTGTGTATGTAAGGTAGTGGATAATGCGGTTAGCCGCTTCTTAGTGTATTTGATTTAAATTAGTAAGGAATCTGGCTAATCTGGAGATAGTAAAGGCTATGTTAGGTCGGGTGTTGACTATGATATAGAGGATTAATCCGATCTTGTATTAGTATTATTGAATTTCTATTAGGGTTGCTAGCCCTGTTGTAGGCCGTAGCTCTAACTGAGTCATTAGTACTGTAGCTGTTCCTTTATTAGCTAGGTTTGCAATTTTCTTAATATAGGCTGCTTAAGATAGCCAGATCTTCCTCATAGGTCAGTCCTGCATGACTTCCATTCTAAGGAACCATTATATAGGGTTGCCGCCTGTTAGTTTATATCTTAATTGGAGTTATCTGATCAAGTCCTTAGCTTTATTTTCTTATGTTTTCCTATAGGCCAGAATAATATTATTAATATATATGAAGAAGAGGATTCCTTCTTTTCTAAAGCAGTAAGGCTTATGTGGAACTGGTTTATAGCCCAGCTCTAAGAGGGTCTTAGAAAGCTCCTTCTGCTACAGTAAGGGGGAGACTCTCAGTCCGTATAGAGCTTTATTAAGCTTTAGGATAGTTCCTGCCTTTTTATAGCCAGGAGGCATCTATATAAAGATATCTTAATCAATTGAGGCATATACGAATGCATTAACCACATCGTATTAGACCATTTCTAAATCAAACTTTACTATAATAGCTATTAAGGTCCGAAAGGACCTTCTAGCTAAGGTAGCTGCGTATATGTCTTACAGCTTCCCTTTTGCTTGTTGGTCTCCTCGAACCACTAGCCGGGCCTTGCATTTCTAAAAGTAACTATGTTTATCTGTTTTATAGATGTATACTTACATACAGCCTAGGACCTGTCGATCAGATGCTCGAGGGTCCTTAGCTTAGATCTTAGTCTATGACCTTATTTCCTTATAACTTTAAAGATGGATTTCTTTAGCCTTCTAGAAGAGGTTTCCTAATGGATGTCCTATAAGATCTTAATGCTTTATTAGTACTGGAGGTAGTGCATTTCTATATACCTTTACTCCTTTATAGATCTTCCGTTCTATTAAGGTTTGTAGAGGAGATTTAGTTCTAGCTAGAAAAGCTGCTTGCTATATAATCGTTTTATTCCCTTATTCTAACATATTTTGAGGTAATTGTGCGAGTAGGGCAGATGGCGGTGTATCTAGAGGCGTGAGGAAGTCTTCATATTCTGCCCTTTTTACCTGCAAGATTTCATCAATCGTTACTATAAGACGATCTCCTATGAGTTCATTTAAGTCTTCTTCTTTAGGAAAATCCACTTTAATACAGTCTTTAGTCTCTAGCTGATCAATCGGTTCGTCTTATTAAAGGGATGCAATTCGTACGATTTCTTCTAGGTCTGCCTCTAAAAGGTCGTCCTTAAAGTTTTCCCAGTCTCCATTACAGCCCTTATCTTCATTAAAAATAACGTCTCAGGTACTCACTATTCGATTAATCGTAAGGACCCAGATTCTGTAGATATTTGAGGATCTATATCCGACCAGGAAGCCGATCTATCCTTTTAGCTTGAGCCGTATCTTGCGATTAAACTTTTGTTATGCCTTGGGGGTTATAGCATAGGCCTTACAGCTAAATGCTCTTAGATGTGTTTAGTCAGGCTGTTTCGCTAGTTGTAGAATTCCTCTAGCTCTGGCTATCGCAGTATGCAATTAATTGTATAGTGTTTTCTAGCGTGATTTATAGTTTGGCGTTCGGTTATATAGATAAACTGCTGTTTTGCCGATTTCTGGCTATAGCTAGTAAGGGAGCTTAGAGCCTGTTCGCATGGCTCTTTCCTTATCCTTTATCACACCCCCTGAGCGTTCGGCGCTACCGTTTTAGGCTTAGCTATACGGTGCTAAGGGCTTGATAACGATAGCTCTATTCTATAAGAAGTTTCTGACTTGTGGTTTGACCTCTGTGATCTTATTGTCATATTCGATGACTTTGACCTTGATGTTATGTTGAACTTCTAGGTATTTGAAGAAGGATTTGAAGACTGTAATAATAGCCTCCGTTGTCCGAGTTATAAGGTAGTAATCCTAAATGTAACCAGTTGATCGGCAGGTGAGTAGTATCTGTAAGGTATAGCCACCTATGCCTTCTTTATAGTTATAGAAATCGATAGCGATGCGTTCACTGGCTGTCTGGCTAGACTGCCTTAGAGCCTGTCTGACTTGTCTCTTGATCTTTAATAGGCTATAGGCGTTACATTTGACTGTTATTAGTCTTCGAATTCGCACTCCCTGAGATGCTAAGATAAGGTGTTCAAGAGCTTGCGGTCCTGGATGCCCTAGGCGGTTATGCTAGCGTATGGCTTCTCCTGCTAAAGGAGCCCTCTTTGTATATAAGGTGAACTTATGGGCTGCCTAAGCCGATAGGGTTATCTCTACTAGTTAGTATATAATAACGTATTAACCGTATAGGTCCTTGATCGTGCAGGCGATTGTCTGATCGGAATGACGGAAGGTCATTAGATCACGTCTATTATCCTAATAAAGTCCTTTCTTCTATAGCTGATATAAGGAGACTAGAGTTATAAGGAGTTAGGGATAGTAAGCTATATCTTCAAGCAATAGGGCTCGAGTTCTTATCAGCCTGACTATCATTATTCTATATCCTAAAATTAGTAACTTTCGGTTACCTAACTAGATGAAGTCGTCTGGAAGGGCCAGCTAGAGATCAGCTAGTCGATTAGGGTCATTTGTGATTAAGATCGTTATTCCGGGGTTTAGGATTTGAGATTTTTATAAGGGATAGTCATTGCTCTGGGCAGCAAATGCGGCATTGACTTTAGTAATAAGCCGGCTATATAGTTATTAGTCAGAGGTTTCTTTAATAGCTGGTTTTGGTAGGTTCTTGGACTTCTTCTGAGTGAGAGCTTTTACTTATGCCTAGAGGTCTAGGTCTTCTTTAAGGGCTTCTCTTACCTTTGTCTGAAATTTTTCTTAAGGCCTAAACCCTTTCTAAGCTATGTTTAGAAAAACATAGAAGCATTTCTTAAGAGAATAGGGTAGACCGCACGCTAGGCATTTCTCCTGATTATTAGAAGACCTCTAACGCTTCGTCTTTTCCTTACCTTTCTTTATAGAATAGTACTGGCCTTTAATAATGCGAGCGTCCTCTGGTTTATCATCCTAGGGGTCCTCCCTAGTAAAGCTCGTAGAGAATGCACCTTAGGAGATTTTTCCTATGCGACCTGGGCCTCGTAAGACCTCTGCATTTTTAAGCTTATTCCGGAAGGCATTCACTAGATCTTAATAGATAAGGGATTCTTCTTAGATTAGGTTTTATTAGCTAATTTCATAGGCTGCTGTCCAGGCAGGGAGAAGGTATAAAGAGACATTAAGAAAGTCATATGCCTAGGAGCTATAAAAGAGGGTCTTAGGGACCTTTTATTACTGTCCTTTAGCTAAGGCTTCCTCCCACTCTTCTAACCATTTAAGTGCTTAAGTTACGGTCTTTAGAGGTATTTTCATAAGGGTTAAGTATATATTTCAAGCATCTTGTGTTTTATTTGCTTCTGACTTCCTGCACTGGGCATGGAGATTGTAGTGCTATTCGTAGATCGACTTGCGCGGCTAATAATAGGTCTGGATGTAACTAGGAGAGACAGTTCGGATAATCCAGTCTTAGAGGGTTCTTAGAGACTTCCTCTGTCTTTTTAATGACTTTTCTTAAAGCTGATAGAAGGAGAGGTCCTGTTAGAAGCTCTTCTGACCTTGTTCAGTTAGGTCAGATAGAGACCATGTTCTATTGGTTGTCTCCTGTACGTTATCTGAATTGGACCTTTCAGTCTTAGGTGTTTCTGATCGAATGGTCCGTTGTGCTGCTGTTGTCTTAGTGTATTTGCGTCTTCTGATATCTGGGAAGGCCGGTTCCTCTTTAAGGAAAACCTTCCTTTTGAGGTGCTGTTATAGACCTAGAAGGTCAACCTGAAGAAGGAATTCGTGCTCCCAGTCCGGGAAGTCCCCAGGTTTTATAAGAGTAGCTGTAAGACCTTCATTCTGGGATTTTCTATGCAGCATCATAGATAAGATAGAGGGACTATTAAAGATATTAAAATGGGTTGAGGTAGTGAGACTCTTAATTGTCAAATATTATGGTGAAAAATTGTGTGTTCTGTGCTTGCCCCTATGCCTTAAGGTTTCAGAGCAAGCTTTATATACTCTTTCTCTTCTGTATAGAATCAGCTAGAAGCTGATTGCTAAGCCTCGTGGCAATAGGTGGCAATAGGTGGCAACTTTCGCCTCTGACATATCTGACACATATATTATAGTTTTAATACTATCTATAATAATCTTCTATAACTATAAGGAGAACCTCATACCTATACTCTTAGGTTAGTAATAGGAAGCTAAATACAGGTTAGCACTAGTAGGTAATAGCAGACTTGCTCTCATTTCTTATTATAATACTATTAGATATGCCTATTATATTATACCACTAGCCTAAGAAGCCCTCTTTCTTAACTAACTGTTTTATAGTTATTCCCAATTCTCTTACTATTCTACACTATTTAATATATAAACCTAGGGAGTGTGGTTAGTTACTAGTATTATACTGCCTTAAGAAAACCTATAATACATACTTTATAAATAATCTTAATTAGTAAGTAAGTATATAAAGGAAGTAAAGAAGTAATAGACTTACTTATAAGGATTGCTTTCTTACTAAACAGAAGTGATTCTTACATACAGGCTAGTCTGTATTATAACTTCATTCAGAACCCCTATAGCATACAGCATGGCCTAAAACTAGTTAAAAATTCATAAAAAGATAAAAAATAATTAGTTTCTAAGCATACCTTTATAAGTAGAAAGTCATAATCGCGCATTATAAAAGTCAAATAGTAATTAAGCACTATCTTACTATTCCTTATTATATTACTATTAAGATATAAGAATTCTATATAATCCCTAATTATAAAGCAATTCATCTTACCTTATTTAAATAGCATTATATAAATAAGAAAAAGCAGTAATCTAAAGTAAACAGAATGCATGTAAATACTAAAGCCTAGTAATAGCATCTTAGGAAGTTGCATAAAGGGGTTAAGTAACTTTAAGTTATTCCTAATTATAGGATTAATATTCTCTCTTTACTATATATAAGAGTAAGCTTAAAACTATAATTAAATAAGACTACTATAAAAATACAGAGAATACCTTAAAGCAAGATTGAAAGCACTATAATAAGATCTACATCGGACGTTCAATCTCTAGAGTCAGTAACCTCAGATATTATATCGCATTATTCATATCCGCCTTATACTTATGTACTAAGGACTGAGATAGCCTAAAGATAGGCTCTAATTATATTATATTTACTTAGTATTATGTTTCTAAGACTGAGCTTATCATCATTTCCTAAATACTGAATGGATCCTAGACTTAAAGCCGCGGGGCGATCTTATTGTGCGGCCCGCTATGTCCGGATGAGCCTCTTAAGCAATCTCTAGCATCCATGTCCTAATTCATGCTCTCTTAATATCATAGACTATATTGAAAAGGACATCAGTAACCGTATGAGTTATTAACCTTGACCTAAAATTGGCCTACTTCGATTAATAGGAGGCGATCTTTAGCAGTTGGTTAAACTTCTTACTGCTCGTGGGACACTAAGAGACTATAACGTAACTGCTAACTAGTTCTTACTATTGGGATTGAGGATGCTCTCAGGAACTACATAGCCTCCAGGCACCACTTTGTAATTCTGACTCAGAGCCTCCGACTCAGCATAGGAGCCCCCCTGGCCAGCTCGCCAATGTTTGACTAAGTGAGAAGAGACTGAGGTAAGTCCTAATACTTTAATAATACTCTAGACTACCTCGCACACTTCATTTTACTAGTGAACATAAAGTGCACTCCTATTATAATCTAGACTAAGTCTATAGCTAAGTACTATAAGTTAGAGTTAATTATATATTATAGTATTTTAAAGATATTAAGTCTATATAAAGAGGTTTATTTAAGGTGATCTTTATAAAAAATAAGTAAGCTTTAATATCTTTACTTCTCTTTTTATCTAATCTTAATAGTCTGAAAGAATAAGATACAGTAAGAAGCAGTCATAAAGGCATAACTAGTTAATAGTAACGCCCCCTTTAATAATAGAGCAAGTAATATTCTAATTAGCCTAAAGGTAGATCCTTTAACCTATATTAAGAATACCCATTTTAAAGAACCTGCGCCTACTACTAGCTTTAGTAAGAAAGAATAATATAAGATTATATAAGTTATATTACAATCCCTCCTCTCTTTTAAGCAATAGATTTCAAAGACTTAAGAACGCTAACTAGCTAAGCTAACGAATTAATATTCGCCTTTTACTAATCTTAGGCTTAATATACTCTATTTCTCTTATTAATCGGTCCAATCTCAGTCTCACTCTTATTACTAGCTTAGAGGAGGACCTAGGCCTTGGCATTAGAAATAGGTATATAGTTATAGTTATAGTATTCTTCTATATATATATATGAACTACTTTTAACAAAAGAATTTCTAAAAATTCGCCTACTAATCTATAGTAAAGTACTTTTAAGATCCTTAGTGTATTTCTAATCTGAATAGATGCTTTACATACTGCTAATAAAAGTCTAGAACTTCATACTCCCTAAGGTCAGCCTTACTAACTGGCTCTCATTTCTTAGTCTTTATTTTAGATCTATTCTTATTAGTATAGGATTTATATATTATTAAAGCACTATAACTCTATACAGAGCTCTTCTTAGTATTATAAAAGCAGGTTTCTTACTTAGTATATAAAACAGCCTTCTTTATATCTTACTTTAGCTTACTAATAGGGTTAATCAGAATGCATATATCTTATTACTTACTAGTATTGTGACGATCGGGTCAATACACTATCCTCGTAAGGCTAGGGTACGCTGGGTCCTGATCTGGGGGTTTATGTAACAAAGTAATCAGGCGAGTCAAGATTGAACAATGCTTGTCACGTCTGGTAATGGTAGAGTGAACGTACTCAATGTAACCAAGTTGTATTGATAGCTAAGGAGCTGCCCATACTAGATGTGCACTTCTCAGATGACTATATACTAGGGTGCTTACTATGCCTTGGTCCTGTCTGCTTACGATGCTTACTCTGTGGAGCATCGTGTGAGTGAGCGTCCGTACTATCGCTCACTCTGTTTAAAGTGGGTCCGCTCACTCCGGCCTTAAGTATCCCCGTACTTCCGATTCTGCCGGCCGTGACCGCCCTGGCCTCTTAAGAGGTCGCCCAGGCCGTGATACGATGTCTCCCCTCTAATGATCTTGTCCTTAAGATTGTATTTATAGCTAGCTGGTCCCCAGTGTGGTGGTTCCCCAACTTGCTCTTGATTATTTATAAAAGAAATGCTGATATAATGTCCAGCCGTGTTTCTAAAAATAAGAAACCTGAGAAACCGCTACCTTCTGACGCTATACGCCGTCGTGTTGCTTCTGCTGAATATATTGATTACGCTGGGTTCGAGGTGATGCCCTGTACTCGCTGTTCAGCCCGAGGGGCTGTTTGTAAAATGGTGGATGGGGGAAAATGCGGCCTCTGTACACGCTTAGGTCGTCCGTGCGATGTAATGGGTGTACTGCTGAATTCTCGTGAGTTTTGGGTGTGTGTCTGTTAAAATGAATGTGGTTGCTGATTTCCGTAGTGACGCGGGTTCTGTCGGAGGCGAGGCGTCTTGACGCAGAGGAGCTGGCTGCCGAAGAGTTACTGCAAGCTCGTCACGCCGCTTTCGCCGAGGCCCAGAAAAGCTTCGTCCTTCGTCAGCAGGAGTTGGAGGAGTCGCTTGCCCGCTTGTCGCGCGTGCGTAAGCAGCGTCGCTCCCTGATTTCGAAAGGAAATGAGATGGTTCGTCTTAACCAGGAGGCCTTAGAGGGCCTGGATGAGGTGGTGGCTGAGACGTCCGAGACCATCTCCGATGTACAGTCCCTTGTCCACACCGATCTGATTGATTGGTCTAGGGTGGACTTGAGCTCTTTGGACTTTGATCCTTCTTTGCTTTCCGATGTCGCGCATGAAACGCCTTCAGCAGGCGCTGCGCGTGGTTGAGGTTTCCTGGTGGTTCCCACGATGTTTCGCTTTCAGGGTAGCCTTTCCATTTGATGAGGTATTTTGTCTGACCGTCGATTTTCTTCATTTCGCGGATCTCCTCGACGTGATATTCTTCTGGATCTTCTACCTGTGGTTCGTGGTCGTGACCGTTGTTGACTATGATTGTGTTTTCGAATGGTTCTAGTAGTGAAATGTAGGAATACTGGATGTTTTTTGCTCTTCAGGTCCAACCTGTAGTTGTTTTCTGAGATTTTTTCTAGAACTTTGTAGGGTCCTGATGAACTTGTAGTCGAGTTTTTTGCTTGGCCTGTCCGTCGAAACATTTTTTGTAGCCTAAGAGGACCATGTCCCCCTCTGAAAAGGATGGTCCCTTCATCCGTTTGGGGTCATAGTATTTCCTCATCTGGTTTCTGAATAAACTCGAGTTCGGTCCTCAGTTCTTCGTGGAGGTTTTTCAGTTTATTCAGAGGTAAGTATTGCGTGAGGGTTGATGATTCCTTTCTGCGGTCTGTGGTATGCATCGGGTGTGAATCCGAAATTCGCGAATGCTGGTGTGAGCTTCGTGCTTTCGTGTGTGGCAGGTATTGTAGCTTAGTTGGGCTATTGGTAGTTTTTTAACCTAATCGTTCTGTTCGTAATTGATGTAGTACCGTAGGTATTGTTCGAGGATCTGGTTCGTCCTTTCTGTTTGCCTGTCTACTTGTGGTCGGAATGCGGTGGTTAATCGGTGGTTGAGTCCAAGCTGTGCTATCAAAGCTTGCTAAAACTTGGATGTGAATGGAGGTCCTTTGTTGGTTAGGATTTCTACTGGTAATCCGTGTATACTGACGATGTTTTGATTGAACACGTAGGCGAATTCTTCTGCGTCTGTTGCCTCTCTGTAAGGTATAAAATAGGAAAACTTCGTGAATCTGTCCACGATGACAAGAATGCTGTCATAGAAGGCTCCGGTTGCTGGGTCTTCTGACAGGGGTAGTTTCGTAATGAAATCCATGGTGATGGAATGCCATGGTCTCTGAGCTACTGGCAGGGGCTGCAGTTCTCCGTAGGGCTTGTGGCGTCGTGCCTTGGTTTTCGCACAAAGGCTGCATTGTCGGATGACGTCTTGCACGACCTTCTTGATTCTAGGAAATGTGTATGTCGTTTTGACTCTCTTAAGGGTTTTGTTGACTCCTTGGTGTCCTGTGTAGTGTGTGAGAATGTATCTTCCGCATAAGCTGTTCTTGCAGTTCCGTCGGAACTTGCAGTTTCCGTGGTTCCAACTGTGAAGCGGGGATCGGGCAGGGGTTTCCTGTGACCCTGTCCATTTCGTAGGTCTGATTGTGTTGCTCGATTTTCTTCAGTAGTTCGTTGTCGCAGGTCGTGTGGTACGTGCCGCTAAGTGTTACCCGTGGTAGGCATTCGTGGCGCTGGTGTATGTATCCTAAGTATTTTTGTTGTAAGTGTCCCTCAGGGGTGAAGGAGAAGATTTGCTCGCTAGCTTTGATCTTTCCGGTGTTGAAATCGGCGCGTTGGCTGATCGTATCGGCTCGTCCGTTTTCTGATCCTTTTACGTGGATGATGGTATAGTCGAATTCTGATAGATATTCGGCGTATCTGAGTTGTCGTCTACTGAGTTTCTGCGTTGTTGTAAAGTATGAGATATTCTTGTGATCTGTGTAGACCTTGACCTTGTGGTTGCTTCCTAAAAGATAATGTTGAAATTCCTTGAAGCAGTTGATGATAGCTAGGAATTCTTGGTTGTAGATAGGGTAGTTGAGTTCTGCTCTGTGCATTTTGTATGAGTAGAATGCAATGGGGTGTAACAATCCGTTTTCGTCTCTTTGTCCGATCTGGCCGCCTAGTGCAAATCCTGAGGCGTTGGTTTCTAATTCGATTTCTTTATTAGGGTCGAATGATGCTAAGATGGGTTCCGAGGTGATTGCGTCCTTGATTGACTAGAAGGCCTGTTCTGCCTCGTCATTCCATTTGAACTTAACTCCTTTCTTCATGAATCTAGTAAGTAGAATAGCATATTTGCTAAAGTGTTTAATGAATCGTCGGTAGTAGTTTGCGAATCTAAGGAAGGATTGCAGTTCCGTGAGGTTTTCGGGTTGTTTCTATTTCCGTACTGCCGCGATCTTCTTGGGGTCTATCCGCACCTGGTTGTGGGATATGATGTGCCCAAGGAACTCTACTTCCGAAGCATGGAAGTTGCTTTTTTCTAGTTTAATAAGTAAGTTTGCGTTTTGTAGCTTCTGTAATACTGTGTGGACGTGTCGCTTATGATCTTCCTCGTTTTCGGAGAAAATGAGTATGTCGTCTAGGTAGCATATAATGAAGATATCGAGATGTTCGCGCAGTACGTTGTTGATCATTCGTTAGAATGCGGCTGGCGCGTTAGTGAGTCCAAAAGGCATAACTAAGTATTCGTATAGCCCGAACTTGGTTCTGAAAGCGGTCTTCCATTCATGTCCTTGTTTGATACGGATCAGGTTGTAGGCTCCTTTGAGATCGAGCGCCGTGAACCACTTAGCCCTATGCAGCCTGTCGCGCATCTCGGGGATTAGGGGTAATGGTGTGCGATCCTTCTTAGTGATTGAGTTGAGTTGCCTGTAGTCCACGCAGAGGCGTAGCTTTCCGTTCTTTTTGGGTATAAATATGACTGGGTATCCGGCTGAAGACTTCGATTTCTGGATATAGCCTTTTCTCTCCATTTCTTGGATGTATTCTCTTAGCGTTGTCAGCTCGTTGTTGTTGAGGTTGTAGATGGGAAAAAACTTGGGGTTGGTCCCATCCTTTAGGACGATTTCTAGGTCCCATTCGCTTGGTTCTGGAAGGCTAGTCTTAAGTTCCTCCTTGAAGAGTTTTTCGTAGATTCGGTATCTTAGGGGTACGTTTTTGAGTCGTTCCTCCTCTGCTTGTTATTGTTTTTTCTGCTCTTCGAGGTCCTTATCTATCTGTCTGAACTGTTTTCGGATGAATGCGATGACTCGTTTTATGTGTCGCATTTTTCCTTGTTGGTGCTTCCGTTTTGTTCCCTTTGGGGGTGAGGAAGTGTCTGTCGTTTCTTCCTTCGTGACTTCGTCGTTGTTTCTGTCGCTGATCGAAGCTTGAGATCTCGGGTCGTGTCCATCGCTGTCCGCGATCTGGGGAGATGCGTTTCTCTAACGCATTTGGCCTTTCTCCCAGTCGATATCGGGGTTGTGCCTTCGTAGCCAAGGTCGTCCCAGCACTACTGGGTAGTCTTCGACGTCGAGGATGTCGAAATCCACTCCTTGGTTTCTTCCTTCCATAAGTACTTTGAGGTGATCAATCTCCTGTAGTACCCTTCCTTCGTCGTAGCTGAAAGGTGTTCCTTCTAGGTTAGATACTTCGTAAGGGAATTTCTTGTGTTTCTATGGTAATGCTAACTTGTTTACTAACTCTGGTTGGATGTAATTCATAGCAGTACCGCAGTCTACCAGCGCTGTTACTCATACTCTATTGATTCGGACTTCTGTTGTGATTGTGTTTTCTTCAGGACCTCTCACAGCACCTAGAGCCTTCTTCGGAAGTGATGTCTCTGCTTCCGCCGTGCTCGTCTGTCGCTCTGTTATAGATGGCGAGTGTCGTTTTTTGCGTGCTTGCGGATTTCCTCGTACTACAGCCTGTCGCGGAGTTCTCTTCCTGTGCGGGTCTTGAAGTCGAACCCGTCTCTGTGCATCTTGTGGATCCTCTTATGGATCGCCTGTGAGTATTCTGCGTGCTCGAGGCACTTCCTGTTGCTGCAGTTCATGGCGTGGTCGGCTGGGCACTTCAGCGGGCCGTGCTACAACTGTACTTTTTCCCTCTCGTGCACACAGCATTCTTCTGTGACGCAGTTGTTGATCGTTGAGTCCTTTTCGACGCATTCCTCGGGGTAGAAGTTGTTTCGTAGCTCGAGCTGAGCCACTCCCATTCCTTCGAACCATTCGACGATTCTGTAGTCCCGTGTCTCAGTTCCGTCGTAGAACCGTTGTAACTGGCTGGAGTATAGTTCGTATAGGATAGCAGTCGTGGTAAAGTTTCTCGAAGCGATGTAGTAAGCATGCGTGGTAGGTGCACGATATCCAGGACACGTCGATGTGCCCTAGGGTGTCGGGGGTGTAGCGATGGTTCGTCGCCGACAATCGCTCGTCCTAACCGGTTGTCTGCCTCGGTGAGGTCTTTTCGCTGGATCGCGCGGACATAGATAGGTTGTCCTTCCGCCGCGTCTGACGTTCGTTTAACGAGCTGCTTTAGCATACGCTCGCTTTTTCTGTCTTTTCCCGGGGAGTAATCTGGGGTGCTTTCTCCTAGCTCCTGTTTGAGTAGTTGCAGGGCGACTGATTCTTCCTCCGAGGTGTCGTCAATACTGCCGCCGTCGCTGGACTCGGGGTCCTCGTCCGCGGGGGCTAGTATGTCTTTGTCGGTGATGGGGAGTCCAAGCCTCCTTGCTTGTCTGGCTTCAGCGCCTGCGCTGATGCTTGGTTCTCCTTCCTTGCGCAAGTAGTACTTGCGTCTGATTTCATCGTTCGTTTGTTATTGTCGTGAGATTTTGGTGGTGCCCTCGCAAGGGGATACTACGATTGGTGGTGTTTTCGGGGCAGGTTGTCGATCTGGGATGTCGCTTTCTTCGTCTGTCATTTCTACCGTTGGTCGAATGTACTTGAAGGTGTCTTCCTTTTGGATTTCCTTGCCCTTCCTGACTATACCAATCTTTCTGATGGTGCCGCAAGGTGGTCTTTCCTTCTTCGGCCTTGAAGGTAATGGAACTGGTGTCCAGAGCGTTGAGATGTTGTTGATGTTGGAAGTCATACCCTTCTATCGATCCTTAAGGGGTGTTTGCTGTTCTTTTTCTGTCTTCTAGCTTGGCTTCCCTTCCTCATGGGTTTCGTTTTTGAGTGTCTCTTCGCTCTTGAGTTCCTCGTTCGCGAGGGGGGTGATTTCGTTGGATGAAATCCCCGTGTTGTCATAACCTGCTCTGGCTATCGCGACTGTTTTCTTACCCATCTGTGGTTCTTCCTCCTGTTGGCCGATCTATCTTACCTTCTTCTTACCTTCAGGTACTGGTTTGTATTGTTGATCGGTTTTGGGCTTTCGGCATTTGCGGGAAGTGTGTTCTGGGATGCCGCAGTTCTAATAGAGGACCTTGGAGTAGTCTTTCTTGACTATCCTAATGTTCATGGGGCCTGAGTCTGTTCCGTACGAGGTATCCGTTTGTCGTTTCTTTCCTTGATTTGCGTGGTTTCCTCTGTTCTTCTACTGCGGGGTGTAGGATCCTCCGGACTTCTTAGCCTTCTTTTTCTGTCGTCTTTCGAATTGCTGGTCATCGATTTCCACGGCAAGTTGTACCAGTCCGTTGTACGTGGTGGGTTTAGTTTTCCCGACTATCGCGTCTTTGACATCGGACTTCAACCCTTTGTAGAAGCTTGCTATGTATCCTTCTTCTCCCCAGTTGAGTCGTGAGGCGAGGTTGCGGTGTTCAGCTGCGTACGTGGACGCTGCTCCTTTCTGATGGAGTTTCTGGATTTGCTGTTCCGCTGCTCGCTTCTCGTCCTGGAGTCCGAAAGCGCTTCTGAGCTCGTGCTCAAAGACTTCATAGCTTCCGTAGATGGCCCTGGTTTCTTCCTTCCTGTCGGCGTAGACGTGGTTGACGTAGTCCTTTATGATGGGTTTAAACCATTGGAGAGCTTTATCCTTGAGGAACCCTGTAGCATGCCGGACTTTGGCGTCGCTAGTGACGAACTGGGTTGGATAGTATAGCTGGTAGGCCCTGAGCTGCGTCAGGAATCCTTGGAGCGCAGCTGCGGATCCGTCATAGGGGTCCGGTTGTCTTGGTTTAAGGATTTCTCCGGCGTCTTTTCCTGTTGCCGAATTGGAGGCCAGATTCTCGATGTGGTCCCTGTAGAGGCTGGTTTGTTTCTCAGAGGCCTCGGTGAGCCTCTCGAGTTTGTCCATGAGTGCCTTGACTTGGTCGTTCAAGTTGTCGATTTGTCCTTGCTTCTTGATAGCGTCCCTGTGGGAGGCTTCGGCAAGTTTGTTGAACTCATCGCCAAGTCGTTTGTTGTGTCGCTCTAGTTTGCGTACCTCCGCTTCGTGACTTGCGGGCGCAATAACTTCTTCCTCGTCGTCCGTGTCCATCGGGACCGGGATAGGTGGTTTGCCTGTCGGCTGACGAGAAGAGGATGGAGTCGAACCAGGTGTAGTAGGTGGAGCTATTGTAGTAATTCGATATTATTTAAGTTCGACGCGAGTGATATAGTGAATAAGAGCTATTAACGTGTGACGATCGGGTTAATACACTATCCTCGTAAGGCTAGGGTACGCTGGGTCCTGATCTGGGGGTTTATGTAACAAAGTAATCAGGCGAGTTAAGATTGAATAATGCTTGTCACGTCTGGTAATGGTAGAGTGAACGTACTCAATGTAACCAAGTTGTATTGATAGCTGAGGAGCTGCCCATACTAGATGTGCACTTCTCAGATGACTATATACTAGGGTGCTCACCATGCCTTGGTCCCGTCTGCTCACGATGCTCACTCTGTGGAGCATCGTGTGAGTGAGCGTCCGTACTATCGCTCACTCTGTTTAAAGTGGGTCCGCTCACTCCGGCCTCAAGTATCCCCGTACTTCCGATTCTGCCGGCCGTGACCGCCCTGGCCTCTCAAGAGGTCGCCCAGGCCGTGACAAGTATATGCAATTTAAAGTAAGTAAGAGACTTTCCACTTTCTAGATCTTATCCATTATTATAGGCGCTTTTGGAAACATCCTAGCCTATGCTCTGTTCTAAATAAAGGGCCAGGCCGGACTTAATAGCTAGAGATATATAAACCCCTGTTTTAAAATATTCTATAAGACCCTAAGCTAAAGATAAGAATAGGAATATTTATTATTAAAAGCACTATTATTATAATAGTCTATATTATAAGCTGGTTTATTATTATTAACTTTCTTAGTAAAGCTAGTAAGTTCCTTACTCTTATTAAGAAGGAATTTATTATTTCTTAAATTAATAATAATTATAGTAATACTATTAAAGATAGGATTAATTTGCTTAAAGTCCTCTACTACCTTAAGGACTAAAAACTATATATTTAGGCTTTTAACCTAATAGCTTTAATACTTCCAGACTATACTTATAAATATTTCTTATTAATTATTCTTTATAATAGCATAAGATATAGTAATACTTAGTTAATACTGCTTAGCGCACTTTCTTACCTTTTTATAGCAATTATAATATATATCTCTAGTTTCTTTAATAATCAGTTTAGAGTTCGTAGACTAATTATTACAGCCCACTAATTATTAACTATAATTAGTATACTTATTATAGTTTATAGTAAGAGAAACTTAATTAAATACTTTAGTATATTCTTTAGTAAAGTCTAATCTATAGCTATTATTATAAGAAGGTCTTCTAACTTTCTATAAGTATCAGATTCTTCTAGTTCTATATCCCCAGTATCCTTACCTTCTAAACTAATAATATCACTTCTTATTCCAAAAGAGCAATAGCCTTAGCAACTTGCCTTATTAGCAGCAGTCTTAGTAGTATTATTATTAGTATAGCATTCATAATAAAGGAAAGCCCAGGCTATAAAGTGAGCTAATCTCTTAGCACTTTAAAACCAGCCCCTTGCTAATATCAGCATAACTAATCTCTTACTAGACCAGTATTTGGACTACTTTTAGAATCTCGATAGCAAGTATTAGCTTGATTTATTAGACAGATTTTTATCTCTGGCGCTGTAATAAGGCTGCTAAGGCAGGCAAACGCGTGAATGAAGGTATGGAAGGCTGGATGTACACTATTTGATAACCTGATCTAGTTAAGTCAGCTAAATTGTCGAGGAAGTCCTTTTCATCTTGAGTCGGCCGTTGTGACCGTAGATTAGCTGCCAGTCTCTTCAGGCTGAGTCTTTCGCATTTCACCCAGTTCTTGAAGAGGTCGCCTTCACAGAGGCCCAGCTCCAGGAAGACCTCTGTCTCGAAGGCCGCCAGCGCAACCAGCTCGTGACTAGATAGTCTCGAGGTTTTGATGGTCCTCATATCTTGAGACCACATCGTGTTGCCGCGGTCTTTAGTAGTTTAAGGATATCTCTATCACTACTAAGATGTTCCTCTATATTATACATCTGTCTAGCATATTGCTTGCTAGGGATATTTTCAGCCCTCTGTAGTGAAATTCGCAGAGCCATGTTGCCAGTTGTTTGTGGTGGGTTGATTGGTCGGGCAATTAATTGGAATGTGAGAGCTCGGATATCTTGAGTTGCGAAGATTATAGTACCTGGCTTCGATTCCCTCTGGAAAATCTGAGTATGATGCTGACTTGTAATAGCGAATTGCTTGGAGGTCTTGAATTGAATGGCTTGATATGCGAAGAGTGACCCTCGCGGCCTTCGCGGTCCTCGCAGTCCTTTTATCCTACGGCCATTTTGCCTTTCTAATATCTAGCTTTTCAAGCTACAGGAAGCATCTTAAAGGGTTAGTTGGGGCAGCAAGTTTATACTCTGCAGTAGAAACTCTAGTCATTTTGAGTTGCTGTTACTTTGGGCTTGGGTTTTGAGCCTACATACTGTTATCCTTATTGTTGCTTGTTTTTTTTTAACTGTTTGACCTCTGGCCCCCCTCCGGGTGTGTGCTGCCAAGGACCTTAACCTAAATACTATTGTTTTAGTTTATACACCTTGTAACTTAACGCTATCTCTAACAGCGAAGCTCCTTCGAGTATAGCGCATTATTAACTCCTTTACATTTCCCTTCCCAATACTATTCAGAGTGACCGGTTGCCCTTTGTCTCTGAATTCATCAAGACTGTACAATCTTGCCAATGCCAAGCTGAAAATTTCGTGAGAATGGCGAGCGAAACCAATTAGCATTCTAGGCTCATGTTGAGAAGTTGAACAGTCATTGCCCCTATCCGATCGTGCATGATGTGTGCTATGTTCCCACATCTTGAGCCACTTCTCCAAGTATTCCTGGAGAGCAGCGACTGTACTTGAGGAGAGCAAACAAGACCTCTCCTGTAGAAGATTATAGAGTGCAACGCTGTTAGATGGTACGGAAACTGAATTAGCAATAAGAAAAGCTTCTTTGAATCAAGAAGGCCATACCTGATATGAGGATGAAGCCGTTCAGCTCTGTCATCGTTGGCATAGGGAGGCTCGCGCTTGATGTCGCTTCGCAGAGCATTTGCACGGCCTGAGAGATTAGTGTGCGTCTCGTCTTTGGGTAGTCCGAGCAATGGTGCTTGAGTGAATTAACGAAGTCCTTCCCGTCCCCAACTGAAAAGTAAGCATCAGGATAGGGAAAAGAAAAAGCCAGATCTTGGATAGTGACATGGGGAGGAGTGTTATGAAAAATGGTGAAAGCGGTATCGAGAAGGAAAACAAATGTCTTTGTTCTACGACACGAATTGATGTCAGCTTTAACCGTTCTTTTACTGGTAGTTATAAATTTAGGAGATGTAACTGTACCGTCTCAACTGTTCTTCAACACAATGAAATTTCCCCATTCGTGACATAGATCAAACGAATTGGTCTCGTCGCCGAAATCAAATTCGAGAGCCTCTATCTCTTGGGACGCCTAGTTGCCATGTCAGCTGACTATAGCGGTCTTGATGTTTTCTTTTTTTCCAAGACAATGACAAACCTGGACAAGATGAGGATATCGTAGCTCCCTGACCCTAATTCTAGCCCTTCCCAGGTCTAAAGCACGCATATGAGAAGGCCGGTCTGCAACAAACGCAGTTTCGTTACACATGACATCTGCGAAACAGTTTCACCCGCGGCTTTATCTCTAGAAAGCCAAGGTAGCGAGAATATAAAAGCCTCAGTTGGATCCAGCCATTGCCGTGCTTTCTCGGCATCCGAGCTGTCTAAAGACACGCAAGCCCCGAGAAGGCACATGACCATGATCATCTCTGTCGGGATATGGGCCAGGTCCAGGCTAGCCCGGTGGATGATGGGGCAGTGGTAATGCCATCGCGTCCAATATGTGTTAAGTAGCCTTCGAAGGTTCTTGGGGTTGAACAGCTCAATACACTGGTTTGTAGTGCCTTGGTCGTCAAACACGAGGCCGTGTGTGCTTGGCTGTGAGGAATAGAGGAGCTTTTCCCAAATAGCCTTTGCCTGAGTCAACAATGGGTCAAACAACAACTCGACGCTTGTCTCTGTTTGGCGTCGCCACCACATCCATCAATCAATCCTCTGCTCCTCACCGACACAACTCCGACGCTCCGAGACATCGCCCAAATGAACCGCCCTGTAAGTTACCTGCCCGGCATTTCAGCCAAGTTCGTTTACCATTCACCAAGCGGTATTGCCGGCAACAGGCTTGCATGTACCTACACTACAGATCCACCTCACCAAGTGTGAAAGGCGACCCGGGTGCTTTGGAAATCTTTCACGGCTTCCCTTTGTTGATTTTTGGGTAGTAGACAAAAGTACTGTCAGCACCATATGAGTAGTGGTATTTGAATAGCCCCACCACTTACTGGAATACTTGATAGAGAGCCAGGTGTGTAGATAACATCTAGAAGCTCTCTACTCCTTCGTGTCTTTCTATTACTAAGGCGCACTTACTCTTCACTGCTCTCAGAAGAGTAGCAAGTTGCTATCTTGCTGGTAGGGGCACACAAGCTCTCCTAACCCACTCAGCTCCTGCAAAATCCAATCTTCATCCAGCTGTTCGCTATGTAGAGAGAGAGCGCGGGGTCTGCTTTGTCTGGAGAGGATCCGCAGTGGAAAGGTTCCATATTGAAATCCCCCAAGATTCCACCTATGGACATGCCATCTACTGGTGGGAACCGCGGTTGGGAATCCCAAGTCGATGACATGTTACTAGGCATTTTCGGGGCCGGCCAATTTGCCGCGACATTCAAGTTAATTTCCGATGGGAGCAAGCTGGGCGAACATTGGCTGTCCCGCGTGGCATCTGAAACCGGTGGACAAACGACTGGCGGCGTTCCGTCTGCCACACCGCGGCTTGACTGCCACATCTTGTCCGATCTAGATCCCCTCACCCGCCGCTCGACGTTACGGAAATTATCTATCTTGGTCCGGAGGTGGTTTGAGATGCTAGAATGCGCAGCGAACTTGTGAATCACGTTCATGGCTAACCTGACATCCCCCGTGCAAATGTCGCCGTATATAGGTTCATTAGTGACGATGACGACGAGAAGAGAAGCCAGCGCCGACTCGAGGAAGAAATTATACGTCTGCTGCTGGATCTTGTACAAATCAGCAGTCTCTGTCAGCTGTGCTAGCACGCGGATAGTGTCCTGAGCGATCTCGATGAGCGTGTTGATGCTCGAAGGGTTGATAAGGCGTTTCTGCCCACGCGGCATCGCTTTGTGGTGGATCACATTGCGATGGATGACAATGCGCATCTGGTTTGCGCGCAGATACAGCATCAAACGCAGTCTCCAATGGCCCCAAACGTGTTTCTCCGGGTCGAACGTCTCCTCGACGCCACGGAATTGCAGTTTGATGGGGAGGCTTTTGCGCCACTGCAGCACGCGGAAGTCGAGCCGGTCACGAGTCCCCTCTACAAATGCCGTCGATAATTCAGGGCTCGTCGTTGCCGAGCGCCAGACATGGGAGGCGATTCGTGTGTAGACTATCATGCTCTTGACGTACATGGACGAGAATGATGATTCATCCTAGACGGTAGGTGTGAGCGGCATGTGCGTCAATGTCAGCAATGTCCACGGCAAGGCTTACTGGTTCCGGTAGATCGTGGTCGATATCAGCATCTTGAAGGACAAAGGGCAGACCAGAGCCGTAGCTGAAGCGTCGTTCAGTATTGTAGACAGACCAAAACAGTTTGACGGCCTGCCGTAGCTCGTTGCGTGTAGGGTAGCGTTTCTTCAGCGTCTCAGATCGATGGAAGCCGAGTTCGAGTAGCATACGAGCGGCTTCGCCCGTCATTCTCCATGCCAAAATCTCACGATCTGAGTGGAAATATAAGAATGCCTGACGCACTTTCGGTCAATCAACAGTCTCACAGACGCCCTTACGTCCATGAAAACTTACCATCAAGACAAGGAGAACGATATCTTGGACGCCGATACGATCCCTTGTTGTTCTATGTCTTACAACCGAGGCCATCTTGTCCACCCAGCGTGCTCCAATATCGCTCCGCCCTCCACTTTGGAGAACCATGACTATCGATATAATAACCACTAGCTGCTCGTCATAGCGGTCTTCTTTCACCGCTGGCGTGCTTGCCTTAAGCGTCTCGGCGCGGCTGCCTAATCTCGCTTCTTTGTACGTGACAGCGATGTATTTTCTCAACGGATCGAGAGCAACAACAGGGTACGACAAACCTACTTCTTCCTCGTAGATGGTCACCATACGCAGCAGGGTCTCACAGCACAAGTCGGAGAGCTTGGCAGTCCTTGGCCAAGAAGTTTCTGTGGCGTTGATGACACCCGCAGGTGTCTCGGCGTCGCCAAGTTGTGACATCTTTTGCTCATATAGAAGCATGCTCAGGCTACCATTATTACCGTCCTGGGCTGCTGTGGTGTGTAAGGACTCGTTCGTGCCTCCACCGTGGCCAGGGGACGACTGGTGAACTACAACTGGGTCATATCTGCAAAAACAATCTATGAGTAGCCAGACCAGCGGCGAAGGAAATAAAGGCATCATATGAACTCGACTGACGGGTAGACTGATGTTGGCGATGCTGCCAGGACGCCACGGGTCCTGCCACGAGAGCTCTGGATATATGTGCACTTGATGTATTTGCCCTTGCAATACAAGCACGGAGTTTCGCTGGAGCATTTGATCTTGCGACGCTTGCAGCCTTCGCTACACAAGGTAAGAAAGCGCTCGAATGTCTTCGTGGGTTTATGGAACGGGAGGGAACCGACCATGCAATTTGCGTGTAAGGCTTCCGTCGCCTCGGCGACAACCTCATAGCAGAGGTCGGTAGTTGAGGAATATCTACCATTATTCCGACAGAAGTCGGAAAAAATAGAAGATCTAATAAACTGCGTCTGTTATTCGCTTTTCTATTCTTCCCTTTTTTTCCTGCAACTGGATATCCCCGCACTCGGGTTATTCCCAACGTCTAGTGCTCCGTGATAAGAGGTCGCCCAGATGTCAATGACATGATTTGGCCGCGTCAACGGCTCATCGACTATTGAGACTCGAGGTACCAATTGCCTATATATATTCCGTGGATGAATACTGCATCCTCTATTTACGAAGGCTCACTACTACCCCAGTCTCCCGATTCGTATCAACAAGACGGAAACCATCCCAGCTTTCAACATCGGGCCGCACCCGATTCGTACCGGCACTATAACCCTAAGTAGCCTTACGGCAGATAAGGTAGTTCTATGGATCTCTTACCACGCCACCCTTGTCAACCTGCATCGGCCATTCCTCAACGCCTCCTACGAATACGCAGTCAGCGACCCAAGCGTGTCTCTTGGAGCCCGCGGACTCCGACATGCTGGACTTATTTACATTTGTAAGCTCCGAAATCTGGGAGAGGAAGTGAAAATACGAGCTTGGAAAACACGGATTCCTCTGAGGTCGTAGCATCCATCCATATATATTTCGGGATCTCCGGGGTCCGAGAATCCCGGTACCCGAATGTGTCTGTTGCTGTTGGTTACTCGTGTTTGAGGCATATCCATAGAGCGAGATCGGCTCTATCATGACAACATGTTAGACGTCCAGCTCATTCATATATCACATACTTCTTTCTTCTAAAAAAAGCCACGGAATTATATTATATCTGTAAAGGCTATAGCAGTGGAAGGAGTGGAAGGAGTGGAAGGTTATTGGTGGAACTCGGCGATTGTGGGTCAAGGAATTGACCAATTAGAAAAGGGATTGAAGATTCAGAAAGAGCAGGAAAAGACGATTAGAAAGGTAGTCAGTTTGATGTGATTGGTTGAGAAATGTATGTATTGATGATGATAATAATCCTTCTGGACTGGCTAGAGAAAAGCCCCAGCTTTATAGAGAGATTGCTGTCTAGTCACATGTCCAATCTAACGGGGGATTTGGACAATTTGTCATAGTAAAACCGGGTAAGACATGTCCCGAGTTTTAGGACTGTTGGACGTATTTCTGATGCTTGAACTCTAACCTTATTGAAGGTTCTTATTATAGATGTCTTTTGTGGTTATAGTATAAGGAAGATAGGCTTTCTGAGGCATATTATATACCATTATAAAGCTAAAAATCAGGAAATTTTGAATATATTATTTATAGTCTTATCTGATAAGAGCTAAAGGAGATATTTCCTTATCAGTTATATATTTTATATATAAGGACTTTACAATATCCAACAGACATGTTAGCATTTTAGGAAACCTAGAGAACGACGACCTAAGCTTCTCTATTTACATGCCGACAGGAGTAGGGAGACTTGGAGATACGTAAAATTCCACATCTAATTAGTCGTGTAGCGTGGGTCTTCGTACTACGATGCATGCATTGGCACATCAAATGATTGACGCTGGTCCCTGAAGATGCCCTCTAATTGGTCTAGAGGTATCGATTCTCCTTCTAGTACTCTATGTTTGGTAACATGGATATGCGAAGCTTCGTGATAAGCCGTTGGCTATTTTTAGTAACAGAGCCCAACATCCACCCAGGACTCAGATCTTGTTAGTTTGGAGTGAGGGGCTCTGAAGACTTGCAGCCTTGCTAAATATAGCCTCTTAGCCATACCCGATGTCTTGGCTGAGAAGGTTAAGGAGCTCGTTCTCATGCGGAATGTCGTGTTGCACTGCCTGCCCAATGTGGTACTCTACTTATAATTAATCATCTGTCAAATACGGGTATGTACTATGACAACTTATATTTATATTTGCCACTCTCACACCAGATGAATATTTTATCTCCTAATAAGAACACACCACCATCCATCATCCTTTTATAGCCGATCTCGACTCGGTGCGATCAAGCTGGGTGCGCATTCAGGACCCTTACCATATTCCGCCTACTCAATCATCCTCTCTTTTCTCTGTTCTCTTTCGCGAGGGTTATCCAACATCCAAGCCGAATTCTTCATCTCCCACGGCCTATGCTTCAATATATCCAGCATGGACTTCGTGCAAATATTCACCGCCCTCTTCGCAATTATCGCCACTTCTCGTGCAAACAATTGCTATGTTCAGTATAGCGCCAGTCTTCCCGGTTACTCCACTTGTGGGAAACCAGGCACAATCGACGACTGCCTGTCGCAGCTTCAGGACCTTAACGAGAGGGATGTAAACCGTTGTTACATCATCGCCGGGTGTAGTGTGGATGAGGCTGAAGACGAGGCCAAGTTTGCTATTCAACGTTGTCGGCAGCTTTCTATCAACGAGCTCAAGAGACGTGATACAACCGGCATCGACTCGGACGACCACATTACTACAGCGGATGGAGATTCATCTACGGAAGACGCTCCATCCGCAAACGCTTCATCGGTAGACATTTCGAGTGCAGAGACTTCTTCTATAGAGGCCTCTTCTACAGAGGCCCCTTCTGCAGAGGTGACTTCTAAACAAGCTTCATCGGCAATGTCCTCAGCGACAGCGATTTCATCCACATCCGCGTCATCGAAGGTTGCCTCGTCGACAGTCTCTTCCTCTACGATTGCGTCATCAACAAAAATTTTGTCTACACTTGCTTCAACATCTAGTAATAGCATGTCAGGGACTGCGTGTTTTACTACGAGCACGAAGTATATCGATGTTTGCGACGTCCACACTACCGGAGGCCACGCTGAGACGGCAACCTGTACTAAAGCCAAGTCCTTGTCAAGCACGTGCGCAGGGAACCGAATATGCACTACCAATGCTAAGCGAGAAGATATATGTATGGAGAAGCAGGGTATGGGGATTGAGGGGGTTGTTGTCGGTACTATTTTTGGTGCTGCTATAATCGTTGGCTTTTTCTACATCTTCTTCACATGTTTCAGGGCATCTAAAAAGCAGAAAATCATCGCATCTAAAGCTCCGTCTACAGATACGAGTTGTACGCCATTAATCCCCAAGGAGTTAGCCACTTAGTCAAAGAATAGATGCTTCTCTGCACTGTCCTACCGCGGTTGCGACTCGCTACCATTCATGGTAACCTTGGGCTAAAAAGTAAAAGGAAACAAAATCATCTACAGGTACAACTAAAAAAGACAACCTATTTACTATTGCTCCATGCTATACTGTTCGCCGCGGCCCGCTCACAGTATTCCATGTTCGCTAGCAAAGACAAAAGCAGTACTAAAAGACAAAATAAGTACAAGGTTAACACGTTAAAATCTAAACTAAACTAAAATGAAGCTATCGCAACTCCCCGATTAAAAAACCAGTCATCCTGACAGGTAAACCCCACACGCACAGCCCATGCTCTAAGTACCTAAAAGTCCAACACATCATCGATATCATCAAACATATCGTCCGCTTCAACAGCCCTCAGCTATTATATCAAAGATTCCAACTTCATAGTCAGAACAGAGTTCATAAAAACTGCATTCTCCGCAGTATTACACCCTTACAAAGGCTTACACACAATATCAATATTCAAAAAAAACTTCTTCCTATCAAGTTTTCCTTCGCAGTTACAGGTCATCTCAACCCAACTCAGATAGTCTTTATTATATAGACGATTACCTAACACCTCGCTAAAGTTCTTCAAGGCTCGTTTAAATGTATCCGTCTCCGCCTCCTTCTCATCCCCTTCTATAGCCTCTGCTTCCATTTTCATCGGCTTTCCTCCACCAAATCCAGTCCCTTCATGAAAAGTACTACATTTTGTAGACCGAAACACAGTGATCCGGACTCTCACAGTCTGGTTCAAGATCCATTTACCATAGTCAACCTCTGATTATTTGGAGATGAGTAAATAACCTCAGAACTCTACATATCATTCCCCAAAAAATAGTTCGTGAGCTTCACAACTTCGGCTCCCGTCAAGTATAACAACTTTACCCCTCTAAAACCAGGTCTCTTCAATACAAACTCGGGCCCAAGCCCTCTATTCAATTTACAATACTTCTCTGAAGTTGTATCTGCATTCCGGTGCAACTTATTATATGATGGCGGGGATGACAGCCCAGACTCACTAGTCCTTCATCACTTCGCGAGAGATTCCATCTCTTAAATGTAATATGTAAGAAACAAACACTGCTCGTGTTCAATATCTCTCTTTCTCTTAAAAGAACAGACGCCTGCCTATGGAAAAAAAGAAACGACTCCTCCTCCGTCGTTCAACGGTGTAGTACCACTTGTAGCCCACGGCGTCCCATAACGACAGCAGCAGTGACATACAAGGGTGCCCGTTTAACTTACATGCGACTTCACATATAAGGTTTCTACAAAAATAAACTCCGGCACGAATCGGGGTCTGTTACAATCCCCTGTCAGCCACCCTAGCTCAACTAGCTTTGTGTATATTACTATTAAAAGCTAGGCCGGGCCTGAAAGCATAGGAATGTTGTGTTGTGATTGATCTGACTGGGTCAGTTCGTGGATTCTCCCTGCAGCATTTGCCGCATTTTTCTCATAGATTTCATAGACGTCTTTCCACGTCTCAGTGTCCTGGGACACAGAATTCAATTCCATGAACAGGACAAGCACCGTCGCTTGCGCCAACACGTCGGTGAAGAAAGAGGTAGGATCGTACGACTCTAGATCGACGGAAACGCTCGACAATGTGGCCAGGATCTCTTTCCTCAGTATGTCATCCAGTGCCGTATGGCGTGCTAGGTAGTTCTGGGACTTGGGTTCTATGATTTGCTCCGCGTGGCACTGGTTTCGGTGAGAGATGCTGCGTGCGAGGACTGTGACAATGACGATCGTTTTGGCATATGGCGTTAAAAGCTGTTCGCTCTTTTGTGCAATGGCTAGGGCTAGGAATTCGGTTTCGACATCTTGCTGGTGGTGAAACTCGGTCTCTGGACCCGGCAGGCGGGTAAGTATCTACCGGTATCTGTTAGGTATACAGGTAGTCTTTCCGCACAGCGGAGACTGAGGCTTGATCTTACCGTTTGCTCATTTAGAGCCAACGGCTGGCGGTTAACGAGGCTGGCATAACACTCAAGCGCATATGCCGTGCAAAAAGTCCTCCGCCGCTCCTCGATCTCGACCCAGGACAAATTGGCCCAAGCTGAGGTATGCCAACCTTCCGGCTTATCGATCTCATGGAGTTTCAAGATATGGACCAAGCAAAAGCAGCGACTTGCGCTAATCCAACCCCTCAGAGGGCTAGTCTTCAAGATCTCGTAGATAGACAGGAGGAGCCACGCTTGTACCTCCTCTATGGGAACAGCCTCCTCTAGTAAGCTACGATCCAACACATCCAGCGTGCGGCAGGTGTGATGGTACAGCGGGGACAGAAGATGATTGAACTAGGTTCCCATGGACGCCGCGAGGGTCCACAAGGCATGTTGTAAGTAGGGAAAGGACTCGCTTGCCTCCGACGCCTGGTTAGCCAGTGCGTAGTAGCGGCGCTGGTTGATGATAGGCGCAAAGACGTGCACCCGTTCAAAGAAAAGATTTTGTCTGTGGCAGATGGTTAGCTCATCACTCCCCCGTAGACTGTTATGAAGAGCTTACAGGTCAGCGCGCTCCAACTCTGACATTTGCACCGCGAGGGAACCCGGAAGAAATTTGGACGTTAATGTCTCGGAGTCTTGTTGCCTCGGGCCATGGCAAGCGCCAAGTGAAGCGAAGCACAATGCTGACCTGGATGCATTACTCCCTAGTGCTGGCATGGAGAAGTACGTGGACTCTGTGAAGGTATCGAGGTGTTTGCTCCATTCACCATCATTATCAAAAGGGACTGTCTATAGCCATTGAGGAAACACTATAGGCTCAAGGGCATAGACGTCCAATAAACCGTGTGGATTTATGGTGTTGTCGCCCTCAGAATACTCTTCGCCGGGTCGACCGCCACTGGCTGGTCCGGTTCCCAGGCTTGTCGGATTGTATCTTCTCGTCCAGCAGGGTGCGTGTCCGTCTGGGCTTGTGAAGTCTAAAGTAGCTGACGCTCGAGGGACGCTGCACATTGCATTATAACATTAGCTACGACCTAGTCACTAAGCCGCCGTACACCTCACCTATGCGAGACTTGAGTGCATCGACATGCCCCTTCTTCGGGCCCCTTGGCCGGCGGGCCGTGTTGGTAATACACATAACCCCTAGATCGAGACAGGTGCCGCATGGAGGTTGACCCATGTCGCACCGAAGCTTTCGTGAACGGCATTCCTCACAGGCGAGGATACTGTGCGGTTGACGGCTTTTTGTCCGTGCTGGCGTGGAGTCGCTCATTGTGGTTTGCTGTTCTCATTGCCCCTACATTTAATAGAAATATGGCTTCCTTAAACCTTTTCCAAGTTAGATCAACCTAGGCATTTCCCATTTCGGAAGACTCTACCTTACCAAAGCCCGTAGACAACCGTAATGGGCCCTGCGAAGTATAACTTATAGCCTTCGCCGATGTGTCCGTCTGCCGCAACATCCGCCGACCGGAAGGTTGCCGCAGACCGGGAGATAGGAAGAGAAGCCGGTGAGGTTGGCGAGGGTGAGATACACGTTCCGGGTATTTAGCAGGGACCAATGTCATAAGCGGTGGCTTTGAGGAATGAAAGGTCTATGCCCCGCCCCCGGACTTAAAAGAACCCCTCTCCTTGGTCGGCTTAAGTGTGTACCGCGGTTAGCATCTGCTCTCCTATTTGGTCTTTGGTCTTTGGTCTTTTTCCCCGTGCCTTTGCTAAACCATTGCTACACCGTTATCAGCTGATTCCATGTCGACACTTCGCCTTTATTTACCTACTTCATAGAAGAAGACACTGCTCCATCCTCTACATTCACATCTCACTTCCGACATTTGACATACATCACTAATTTCTATATAAATATCATCATTAGCAACGCCAGAATTGCATACTAGCCCCAGTCCGCTGTGCCGAGTCCTGATAATATGCCCATTCCACATCCAGTTGCTGAGACACTCAACTTCCTGCAGCCGCTCAAATGTCATAGAGAGCCAGTCCAATGATGCGGTCCTACGAGCGCTGAAGAAGGTTCGTTCCAGCTCTGCTAGCTCAAGACTTACTGAGAGTATATTAATGCCTATATGACTAAGGTGTGGAAACTGCTGTTGTTATTTAATACAACACTGGTGATCCCAAATGTATTTGTCAATGCTCTCAGCCGCAGCGTATACTTAGAATAGAGCTACAATCCAGGAAGTCGCGATGCTGCCCATGAGCAAGCATGCCACAACGGCAGCAAGTGCATGCTTGCTCATCGTCATCTTCTCTCAGTTCGCGCTCCGTCCTTGTTGCTTTTCCTTCCTCTCCAGCCACTTCAGACTCGAGATTTGTACGTGTCCGCTCACAGAATCCCCCTTTGCGGTTCCGTCCTGCACAGCCAGCTCCTTGGTGAAAAGCTACTAACAGTGTGAATGTGAATAGTCTTCTTCAACCTGTTTGCTTTCTCCGTACGTGGTCCTCTATCCCCCATCTTCTTGTCAGGGACTAAATCGTTCAGCATCAAGTCACCTGTCGTCGTCGCTTTGCTCGTCGCCCGCCTGCCGCCCCCCTTCGCTCCAAGGTATACTACTATTATACGCTTGCTCGATTCTTGATATGGACTGGTCCGCTGACAGTGATTGCTAGATGACTTCCCGCCGCTCTCGCCGCCTCGCCCTGCTCTGGTGCGCCGCTGCCCGACGCCGTCGCCTGGCTGCCCTGCAGCGACTTCGCGTCGCTCGCGTCTCTCTCTTCGCCGGCTGTCCCCCGGCTGTCCATCGTGCTGCCCTCGCAGCAAACCAGCGTGCTCGCGCCGAGCACGATGCCGCCCGCCGTCATGCCACCAATGCCCTCTCGGGCGATGTCTCCCTGGTGCCCGAGGCCAATGGGCCGGATTTTGTCGACGACGACGACGACGACTTCGAGGCCCCTCCCGATACCGATTCGGGAATAGAGGAGTAGGGGTTACCTTTGAGTTTTGCTGGACCAACTATATCTTTCTTAATGGTGTCCGAGTACTGGCTTTGTTCTTATCACACGACATAACATGAATAATGACCCGGCATAGCAATGTTTTTATTTTGCGCCAGCCTCTAAACCTGTGTCCATGAGACATCATGCAGAATATGTTTCTTAAGCTTTAGATATGGAACGACAGATCCAACACTTGCTATTTCTTCAGGCGGGAGGCTGATGACCTTTATGTCAAGTCCATATAGGCCGCCATCTGGGTTGGCAAATACCTCGTGCCACGCCTGTTTAACCTGCTTCGATATGTCAAAGCTCCAAGTGCCCAGCCAGGTCATGTTGCCAGATCTATCCGATTTCTCATATCGGAAAATACCAGCCTCTCCAGTCTTGCAGTACCAAATCTCCAGTACCTTGAGCTTGGGCATTTTCTTTGCGGCCTCAGCTATATTCTCGAGCAGTTCGTTAACTGCAGCACTTGAATGGGATACCAGTGTATCCGATGTTAGTGCTATCGTTATTAGAACCCCCCCGTCGAGTTGTGGGTTGGGTAAAAAGAAGTCCCGGGCATCAATGGCGAAAGAGATAGAGATGTGTTCGAGGTGGCGGCTGGTTTTGATCATGGCCTTGAGTAGTCGGCGGTTTAATCGTGGTATTGTCATTTTCCTAGGTTGCTGGTGGTATGCAGTACTAAACTCTTCGTAGAAGCTGAATTGCTTGAGTGAAGGCGGTAACTCATGTCCAAGTAGTGCTGAGTCTATATAATGTGAGCGTACTTGACATGTTCCAGAGGTGAGCATAACTATACCTATATCCCATTTTTTGTCATCTCTCCTCCGGCCGTAGCACCATCGCTCAAGGTGAATGACTTCAAGGCAAGGTGCAGCTTTGAATATCTGAGAGAGAGCCTTTGCGCTGATATTCCGAAAGTACCGCCGACGAATAAGAAGACAGGCGATGGCTTGTACCTTGGGAAGGTTGCGCGCACTTTGATCTTCTCCACTTAGATGTCTGCCAAAGTCAAAATCCAGCGGCGTTGTTCCTAAGAACCTCCATTTCTGCCAGTTCCACACATCTAGCCACGATATATCAGTAGGAACATCTTCAAAGCGTTTTAAGTGCTCCAAATGTGGATCAGGCGAGGCAGGTTCAGAGAAGCCTTGCTTTAGGAAATTGGCATATGATGCGCGGATATTCCTGTAATCGTCGTGATCCATCCCCATCTCGAATGACGAAACAATGCCGAGTTCAACTGTGAGCCGGTGGTTCCTCCAAGCTGAGAGAACCTCCCAAAGGTTCCGGGCTGCCTGCGTAAATACGACGTTATTCTCGTCGATATTTAGGGCGTGGTTATGAGGCCTCCTATCATCAGCATCTTCGATGGGAATCTCCAGGACGATATGCTTGATGTAGCCCCTCCGGTAAGGACGAGCAAGGCCGGCAAAGTCTTGAATATCAGATGGATGTAATATGAAATGGCGAAACGTTCTTTGCTCCACAATCAATTGCCAGTGTTTGCAGACACAAGCGCAGAGGGAGAGGTGAGTCCTAGAGCCATTTGAGCTATTGTCCGGTTCCATTAGCCACGTTAGGATGCAGAGCTGGATTTCTGGCGGTAATGTGTTTTGCGGTGCCATTTTGGGGTGAGGGCGTGCTCTTTTGTGGCAAGGGGAGAATGGCATCTGTCAGACAGGGCGGATCCTATTAATATAGTGGGGAGGAAAGCCAGCTATTTATACCTAGAGTTCTGGGTAACCCTGATGGCCTCGGATCAGTAATGTCGTTGGAGCCGACGATCTAGGTTTTTGAGGTTGGTCTAGGTTTGAAGTTTCAATCTAGGTTTAATCAGTTCCACAGTACGGATCCGGGCTTATGTAGAGCTTAATTTTCCTATTAGACATATTCCTCTTACTTCAAGCAGCACTTTCTCAAAGACTGCCAATACTACGTGATTCTCGATATCCTGGACGAGCTCGAGGCTGAAGATGCCCTGGAAGTGCTGCAGCGGCTTGCGAAGTTGCAGTGTCTCATTTCCAGCTGCATGTATAGCACACCCACGGTGACACTCTCGGCATCCAGTTCCTATGACTGCGATCACGGGCTCCTTGCTTACCTAAAGGTGGCATCGCTAAAGAGCGAGGGTCGGGGTATTACAAGTATTAACAGTCTAACTACAAGGATTATAATAATAAGTAGTTAGCATAATATTAAATGGAAAATGTATTTGCGCCATGCCTTAATAATAGCTGTATTACCTCCTCATAGCCTTTTTATAAAGCGGCCTTTAAAGCAGTTTAATTAATAGCAGAAGCAGTGCGTTAAATACAACATTCACATAGGATATTTTCATTAGATGGCACGTGAGGCAGACCAGAATTTCTTGGACAATGACAGTTATCTAACAGTCTTGCACTCAGGCTAGGCCTTACGAAGTATAGAGTAGTCCAAAGGCGGATTTCTCTTAAGCTAAGCTTAGTGAGCAAATCCGAAATCCTTACGCTTACTTCTAGCATTAGTTATAGTTTCGAGATAATGGACCTGCTCTTATATAGATATTAGACTTAATAGAAGAACTTTAAGCTAGTATTTATAGAAATTACTTCTTTACTTAGCGCATTTTAATATCTATTTCTTTACTTATTGCACTAAATATAATAACCTTTAGTAAGTAAATAGATAATAATATTAGCTAAAGTAATAGCTATAATTTGCTTATTATTATAGCGATTTAAGTTACACTTAGTTAGTATATAATCTTAAAGTTTAAGAAGAGAGGTATAAGCTAAGACTTATAATAAGGTCTATTATTAATATAATAAATATTAGTACTAGTAATTCTACTAACTTAGTAAAATATACTTTAATAAAGTTAGTATAAATAAGCTATAGAATATTTAATTAAAGGGCTTATTTATATAAAGTAATAGAAACTGTCTTTATATAAACTGTGTTTAAATTCTAGCTATATTAGCTTACTTAAATTATATGCGGTTTTTAAAAGTTAGACTTGATTTAATTATGCATTTAGTAAAGACTTTAACTTATTTAATAGATATAATAATAAGACAGTTAAGACTGTATACTTACTTTATAAAGAGATAAAATCCGGAAGTATTATAAAGGTAATAAGAGTAATAAGAAGCTATAGCTAAGTAAATACACTTATTAAAGCTTTCTTATTCTAGATTTTTAAAAGAAATATTAAACTTAGTATTTAATAAGTATAAGTTAGTATTAATATAATTTTAATTAAACTAAATCCGTTCTTATAATTATAGCACTTAGTACTTAATATAAAATAATTAATAAATTAAAGTTAAAAATCCTAAAGTTAATTCAGCTGAAGGCTGACTCTATATTAATCCATAAGTTTTTTTCCCAATAATAAGAGTTTGGTATAAATAGGGATTAATAAGTTTCCCAGGCTCTGATTGGTTTAGATTTTATATAGATAGCTATAAAACGAGGAGTAATTAGATAATAGCTTATAAAAAGTAGGCCTAGCTTGCCAGCTAGTAGTCCCCCTGGTTTATTTATTTACTTAGAATTTTACTTAGTATAAAAACTTTATTTACTTAATACATCTTTATATCTTACGTTATTAAGTAATGCATCCGAAGTCTACTCCTTAAGGGCTTTAAAATAACTTAATATCCATTATCTATACTTATTATAGCAAGAAGAAACCAGCAGTTAGCTTTATTAGTAAACAGAAATCTACTAAGAATACTAAAACTTTTACAGCCTTAGCTAACTTATTTAATTATAATATATTATAATATAATATAATTAATACCTTTATATATATAAAGCTTAATAAAGAGATTTATATAAAAATACTTAGAAAATATTAAAAGTTAGAAATAATTCTAAAGCTATAAAAAGCTCTTTATAATCTTAAATAATTACTTCTTTTATAATAAAAGCACTTTAAAAAGGGTTTACTATTAATAAGCTTTTATTAAATACTAAATAAGGACTATTACTAGCTTTATAAGAATATTATCTTCTTTTTTTATATAAATAATTATATCTTTTACTTTTTAAAGTAAGTTAAATCTTAAGTAATATTATTAATAAGAGATTTATAAAAAACTTATTATTTAAAAGAAAGTAAGCCTTTATAATAATTCCTAAGGATTAAAGTAATTTAAGATTATAAAAACTATTACTTATAGCTCTTATAATTCTCTTATATTAATAAGATATATTAACTATTTACTAATTATATACTAAGATTATAAGTAATAACTTTTATAATATAAAAAGAACTATTACTTTATAAAAAGATTATTAGCTTTAAAAGTATTAATCTTTATTAATATAAAGTTAGAATAATTATATATATAGTTATAATAACTTAATTAAATATAGTATTTATAATAAGCTAGCTAGCTAGATTTAATTAGAACTTAAAGCTATAGTATTATTAAGTAATTAATTAAGCTTTATAATACTTTATTAAAATATATAGTTTTTTCTTTAAATATACTATAATCTCTAAATATAAAGAAAATAGCTTATAAATAGCTTTTAATATAAGTTTTATAAATAATTTAATAAATTATTAAAGCTTATAAACCTTTATTATAAAGCTATTTAAAAAGATTATATTATACTAAATAAATAAATAGAATATAATTATAATATTAATAACTAAAGCTAAGCTATTTACTTTATCTTAAGCTATTAAAAAAGCCCTTTTTATAAATAGACTAATTTTAATATTAAAAATTAACTTATTTTTACTAATTACTTATTAAATAACTATCTTACTCTTAAGAATTATTATTAAATATAATAATAAATAAACTATTTAACTAATTATAATAAAGCTTATATAATTATAAATAAAATTATAATATATTAATATTTATAACTATTAGCTTAAGTAAAAGATATTAAAAGAAAAGATTAAAGTAATTTATACTCTATTAATATAATTATTTACTAATAGTTTAATAAAGAGCCTATTAAAAAAAGTATTTACTAAATTTACTTAATAGCTTAAGCTAATAAATCTCTCTAATTAATTAGAATAATTAAAAAAAGATAAAGAGTATAGCTTAATAATAATACTCTTAAGCTAAAGGGGTATATTAGATTAGATTATATATAAAGTACTTAATTAAGTAGTTATATAGTAACCTCTAGATTTAAGACTGCTTATTAGTATAGATACCTTAGGCCCTTACTTTTAGTAATAATTAGAATATATATATAATTACAGTCAGGAGACCTCCTAGATATATACACATAATATACACACAATCAAGTCATCTGAGTGCCACGCTAGCTTTCCGACAAACCCCTCCACCTAGCGGAGGAGGTTCTTGTCTCCTCAAATTCGTCCTGTATGATACTCGCTTCGTTGTACTAGAAACGTCACTTGTTTAGTCTGAATCTTTTAGCCTTTGCGTCTTTCCATGGCGAGAGAGCACAGCTGACTTAATGAGGGTAGCCCCTTGACCACCCCATTGCATTCGCTAGTTTATATACATTCGCTCTCAGAGAATTGTGAAGTCCATGGCTCGCTATCCAATCGCTACTCGTGGCTTCTCGTCTACCAAACAGGTGGTGACCCATCAACTTGCCCGACAGGCGACACGGGCGAGAAGTCGCCATCAAAACAGGAACTGGCCTCTCCGATAGTCATTTTGATGACGAGAGAGCACTCGAGGCCAGATCTTCTCTCATAGAAGTCAGGAAAGTAGCCAGACGTTGGTGTCCATATGTCTACTTCCTGGGAGCCTTCCGCTAGGATCCATAAATCCGCCTTGTCGTTTCGAACCCCATTTCGTGAATACTGTTCGATGAGATCTGCGGCGGCCATATGCCCACTGAGTCTGGCCCAATCAGCCGGCGTCTTGCCATCCATACCATCCCTCGCATCTGGAGGTGCTCCGTGATCTAGCAAGACTTTAATTGCCCCCATACTGCCCTAACTCGCTGCACTATGGAGAGGCGTCACCTGGTTGAAATCTGCCTTCCCTAGATTGGCACCTGCACTGATGAGTCGTTGGATGATGAGTATATGACCCCGGATAGTTGCTGTATGAATAGCTATACCTTCGAATCGGCTTCCTGGGGCATTAATCTCGGTAGATATTGCTGATTGAAGCAATGTCTCAACCACTTTCTGCAGACCCAGCGAAGCGGCGTAGTATAGCGAAGTCGCGTGGTTCGGGAAGATATTCTATTTGAAGGGTGAGTCTGCATTCAAAACTTGTACCTAAGACATGAAGTTCTGTCGGCACGTCGGCGAAAAGAATCTGAGGGTCAAGCTTTATAATTTGTTATTCAACTCCGCGTTGCAAGTGTGGTAAAAGCAGTATTTGGTGGCATAGGGCAATAGTGGAAGTTATCTCAATCGGTCTAGATACTCTTCTTGGGTATTAGAGGGCCCAGAAGATAAGTCGGAGAAGAATAGGTAAGTGAGACAGACTCGAGCCAAGTCCAAGTGGCCGAGTCCAAACCCGAGGGCAAACTTTGCTGTGTCCGGATTTTGCCTGATCTCAGACGAGAAAAGATAGTCCCGAACTGAAAGGTGAGCGAGCATGACATGTCCGTCTGGTGAAACGGTGATGAGACTTTTGCCTGCGATGACTATCTCTTAAGGGCTCCGAAGTCGCGCCTCATGATCAATGTGACTTGTTCCTTGTTCAATTGCAAGCGCTTCCCAGAGTTGATCCAATGTCAGAGGAACCATGGCAAAGGCTAGCCATATCGTGATCTTTCTCAGTAACGGGATATCTAATGGATCTGTGCGTGTCAAGATCCTGCTATAGGTCTCGTTCAACCCTCTGGGCAACTGAGTCAAGGATTTCTTCACATGTCTAACCGTTCTACAGTTGCTGAGAGCATCAAGCTGGCACGCTACCCATCGAAAGCTGCAAACGGTTATTAGCATCAACGATGGCCTAGTAATAAATACACGAGGGTATGTTGTGAGGAGTTTCTTACATTCCCTTGGACTTTGAGACCAAAGACGTGGAAACAAGCGTCTGAATGTCGGGCGGCAACCAGACGAAGTCGTCATCGTTGCTGAGACGCTCCACCACATTCTGTTCAATGTCTCTATCGATCTCCGAAATATAATTCTCGAGGGAAATTCGTGAAACATCTTCCAGGGCCTGTTGGATAAACACCTCGTTTCGACTTGCCACCAGGATGTGAATCTGGGATGCTGAATTGGCGATGTGTAGTAGATGTTTCGCCAGCAATCTGCAATCTTCCACCTCGTCAATACTATCGATGAACAGATAAGTCTTTCGCTGCCTCGATAGCATTTTTATTGCCTCGGATAGCGCTTCAATACCTGGAAAGTGGTCATGGCCTCTTTGGGTGCTTGACTGATAAGCACGAAGCAGCTCCTCTGGAAAGTACCTGAGTTAAGCGCACAATTGACTTAGTATTATAGCGAGGATAGTTGTCATATTTTGGGAGTCGGGATTTCGAAAGTCGCAGTATACGAAGGCATAGACTGCCTCGTTGCAGTACTCGGTAGTGTTTTTGACAACTGACTCGATCGCGTGGCTCCTAGCAGAGGGTTAGTGAGCGTGCCCAACAAGGTACTGAGTATTCTTAATGCACCACCTACATCAAGACTGTCTTGCCAGAGCCAGCTGGATGAATTTACCAGTTAGCCTAGTTTCTCATGGAAACAGAATCCAGTTATGTTTTAACTCACGGGGTCCACTCAGCCATAGCATCTTGTCCTTGCCCTCACTCCAATCTTGGAATATGTCGCTGCGTTGGAACCATTCCGACGTCCCAGATTGGTGGGAGGCTTTTGCTGCATGATGTTGTTCGGCTGGCCGCAACGGAGAAAGCCAGTTTGCTACTGCTTTTTGCAAGTCATCTAGAAATTGGTAAGAATGTTGATCTGCCCAATGGTTGGTTGAGGGGACATACCAAGCCGATTTGCACTGAGACCTCTCGCCAGAGCATCTATGCGCTGACAGGACTCTGTGACTTTGTGATCTAAGGATACGGAAATTTGCTCGATGTTCTGGATGACCAGTCTGCCCCCGCGTAAGGTTGAGTCAGAATCCATGGATAAGGGGGTTTCATTCTCCGTGTGCATGCAGACTTACGAGTTGTGCGAGCTTATTGCAAGGTTCAATGCCGCCTTGCATCGCTGCAAGCTAGCAATGGACTCCTTCACATCGTCTCCTCTCAAATGCCAGGTCAGCGATTGAAGAAACGCCTTCCGTTTCGACGACATGAGAGTATCGACCTGCTCGAGGCAGATGCGACTCTCGATGATCCGAAACTCTGCCAGGCAATTTGCTACCGCGGTCTTGGTCACATGGGCAAATCCTTGTGACGTTTCCAGTGCTGTCAGGCTCGTATCATCTGAAAATTGTTCCCGGTCTAGGACTGATTCGACACTCTCAATCAGATTACGAAGGTCGCGAACCTCGTCGATGATTTGGATCAAAGTCCCAGGAATCTTGCGCATCTCGGCCCGGACGCGGTAGCAGTTGAATAGTATCGAGCATGCGACTTGGAGAGATGCAACGACGGCAGCGCTTATGCTGAGCGGATCCATCTTGGCAAGGCGAGTTGGGGTCGTTCTGGGAACGAGGCGTGGCGGCACCACAAATTCACGATACTTGCACATCGTTATTAGTACCGCCCATGAGGCCAGCTTTATACCAAATAAAGATGGGTGCGTCAGAATGACTAATGGCTGCAATGACATGTATCAGGCTGTCAGACAGGAATTTTTGCCTGCACAAGACACAGACAGGCGACTGTGTTGCCCTTTGTTGCTCATCGGGTTGAAACAGGTGACGGGGAGGCAACGATAACTTGTAGTATAAAATTATATTAAAATAGATTTTTTTCTCCCCCAAGCGCCCTCTTTATTCAATCCCTCGTCCCAGTTAATAACTAGCCACACCTGTTGGGTTGATCCTTGAGGCTGTGTCTATCAGGCTATGTCAACTAAAACAACACGTGACAGCACACTGTGAAACGTAGGGCAGCAGTGGGAAAACGGCAGAATTCTCCACTCTCATCATCATCCCTAAGTCATTGTTGAAATCTGCAAAATAGGAGCTCCATACAGATTGCATGGATTATTATACGCTATAGCCACTAACACACCCCCTAGGTTCTAGAGCTCTCAGATCCCCTAGGCCTACTGATTTAGGGGGCTATTTACTACTGAAATTCTTAATTTTTAGCTAATTATTAGCATATATTGCTAGAGCTATTAGCTTACTACCGTTCCTTTAAGGGATTTTCTCTTATAACCTAAGAGCTTCCTTTAAGGTCTGGCTTTATAGATATAATCTATATTATTACTCTTAGCGGGATTTAAACTATTAACTTCTTAGGTATGTAGGTAGTGCTATTATTATCTTATTATAGCGGAAGCTACTAGTCTTTAGGTGACTATTTCCTAAGCTATTTAACTATCCAGGCTTATAATTATTAAAATCTGTAAAATAGAAGCTTTATAATAGGAGCTTTATATAAATTATATGAATTATTATATACTATAGCTATTAACACACTCTCTAGGCTTTAGGGCTCTTAAATCCCTTAAGCTTACTAATTTAAAGAGCTATTTATTATTAAAATTCTTGATTTTTAGCTGATTATTAGTATATATTACTAAAGCTATTAGCTTACTACTATTTCTTTAAGGGATTTTCTCTTATAACTTAGGAGCTTCCTTTAAGGTCTGGCTCTATAGATATAGTCTATACTATTACTCTTAGCGGGATTCGAACTATTAACTTCTTAAGTATATGGGTAGTGCTATTATTATCTTATTATAGTGGAAGTTACTGGTCTTTAAGTAACTATTTTCTAAGCTGTTTAACTATCCGGGCTTATAACTATTAAAATCTGTAAAATAGGAGCTCTATACAGATTGCATGGATTATTATACACTATAGCCATTAACTGTAACGGTCGTGTTCCCAGGCTAGGCTATACGGGGTATAGGGTAGCTTAGAAAGGGTTCCTAAAAGATAGACCAGGGTCTATGTTAGTAGAACGGTTAGGTCACACTTACTGAGCGGTAGTTGTAGTGTTACGTTAGGTAATAGTCAATATACGATGATGCGTAGCAGTCAGGGTAGATTGAGGTAACCAAGTTGTATTGATAGCTGAGGAGCTGGTGTCCTAGTGACAGCTAGTGCCTCGGGTTTATATACTATGTAGTATGAGGTTGATCACCTTAGTTACAGGGGTGATCGTAGTGATCGTAGATGCGATCACGGTGATCGCGGGAGTGATCACGGTGATCGCTTTGTGATGTGTCGTGATCACTTCGTGATTGGTGAGAAATTTGTGGGGGCTACGTGACGTCAGGCGTCTACACTGCACGGGTCGTGACATTAACAGTCATTTGTGATTCTGCCCAAGGCTTACACAAAATGTCAAACGCTATTATAATACAATAACATAAGGCTGCTATTTAAGAATATGCCTTATAGAACCAGGATATAACGATCCAGGTGCTTATACTAGGATATAGCTAGAGCAGTTATCATAGTATCTTATATAGGGTAAGATATATAGTTTTTTAATATTATAATTACCTGCCGAGCCTTAAAAGAGCTCATAAGTTTACTAGCTTATTTTTAGATAAAACTATTAGAATAATCTAATATATAATAGTAAAGAGAGGATGACTGTCTAGATTAAGGGTTACTATATTATACTAATCCTTTAGCTATATAAGGGTAATAATTATACCTTTATAGCTAAAATACTCTAAAGAAGAAACATCCTTCTATTTATATATAATATTATAGATAGGAAGACTTTTGATTTTATTAAGAAATTCTATATTAAGGTCTTTAAAGCTAGATAGTAGGGTAAGCCTATCTAGGTATATGTAGGCAAGTCCGAACGCCCACGGGAGGACTGGGTTATATTAGTATAAGAGGGAGAGCAGTTTAGCATAACTATCGGAGCCCGGTTTATGAACTTTTTAGGCCGGACTGGACATGGGTTAGACAATGCTTTTATATATCGGATTGCTACTGATGTATTACTAGACTTAGCCGGAGTAAACTATCGGGGGCCGGGCAAGATATTGCAGTAGAAATCCGAACCCAAACTGTAGTATCTTCACCTCATTGCTATATGCGAGAAGATAAGGAATTGTTTTAGGAAGCCTTCTCAGAAGCTATTACTGTCTTTTAATTTCTAGCCTCAACGACAGGACATATGGATAGAGCGGGAAACCCTCGCGTCTGGGCTACAGATAAGAATCTTGATAAGGTGTCACCAAAATCAATGCGAGATCGGCTCCATCTCACTCTGTCTGGTGATCTTACCTCCACGAGGCCAGGAAGGTACTAAAACATATATTCGTCCATACGATCAGTAATCCAGGAGCCTACGACGTCAAGGACAATATGAGGTGAAGCCAAGACCCTAGGTTCCAGGTCAAGTACCTCGTTGTTTAGTGGAGATCCTATCGAGCTGGGGTATAAGATCATGCCACGATATCGACGATGTCTCGGACGAAATACTGAGCTCTGGCCCTGTACCTTTCCATGATCTTCCTAAGGGTGAGATACTAACGATTGTTTTCCCAAACACGGATACAAGGCCCTCTTCGCCTAACAGGATATGCGACGCCGACGGGAACGTCATAGTCGTAAACATGCCTCCGCTTCACATTTCCACCCTGAATGTCGAAGAGATAGCTGTTGAGGAGGTAACGTGCTCGAGGGAGGTCCTTGGAGACATTCTCCAGTACATCGAGGGTTCACTGGAATCACTGGTCCCTAACATGACGCTAGTATTAGTGCTGTACGAGGACGCCGCACGCCCTATGAAACAAGTTTATAATGCTGAATGAACAAGTCAGCGCCGCCGGCAACCCACAACTGCAGCGGCTGCTAATGCGGGTGCGCCAGGACTCTGAAGAGCTCAAGATACTTGACTCAAGAAGGGCGGTGCGCCAAGAGTTGTCTCTTTTCTAACAAACCCAGTTGAATTGTGATCATCTCTCACAGATGATATATACTCAGTCTGACGTGGAAGATGAGAAAGGTGGTATTTAGAGGTTGCTCAAAACCTGAGTGATGAATTTGTCCAACTGTCAACCACACGACAGACAACCAAACACGAGATATACTGGCCATCAAGCTGTACCTGCCACCGCTTAGTTCAACTTTTCCTGATGCACTATTATATTCTTTGCCGAAACGCCTTTTCAAGTGCTCTTCAAACGTAGTTGGCCTTTTGATATGATCCAGAACAATCGGGTCATGAATCTGCCACAGACCTTCAAGGGCGGACTTGCTCCAAGAGAGGTCGAGATATTCGAAGAATCGCTTTTTCCTACTGGATTTCTTCGGGCTGTCTGGCTCCCTAATCAGATCCCGTGCGTTCCCGTCACAGACCCGGTGTCGTCCACGACTTGGTTCATATTCAACTGTCATCAAACACGTAGGTACGCCGCAGTCGGACCTACGACCTCCTGACAAGGCAGACTTTGACTAACGACGAGCTGTTGAGAGTCTTCGTGCGGGGACTCGCCTGGATATTCTGCCAAGATCAAATAACAGCTTGTGAATATACCGCGGTTAGAAGTGTCAGGCAACGATGCATAACAACCTTTCCCTGTGTTAACTTGGGCAACCGCTGCGCAGCTTATCCCGTCCGCCGGCCATCATCTCCCAGCTAACTTGGATATAACGTCTCAACCCTCACTGGGCCACGCTTTTACATTAAAAATAGCGAATTCGACCCCTCCTTGTTATCTTACTAACTGTAAATGGTAATGTAGGCGAAAAATAGCCCCGCGGAGTTTGCTAAAGCCGCGGATTTCATAAGGAGAGACTTGCCGGTGTGGCGGGGGTATCTCAATTCGACGACCCCACCGGTAACTATAAAGGGGTGGCGGAACCGAAACCGAGTCAACTGACTTGTCCCTGTCTCGACCCTCTTTGCTGGAGTGGGAAGCTTCCCCGCACGCTACTGTTTGTGCATGGTGTCGCAGTTGGCTTCTCCTGCTCTTGAACTGGCCCCACGCCGGGTTGGCGTGGAGGTTTGTGGCTTCGTCTCCGAGCTCTTTGGATTAGTGCAAACTCCTCTTACAGTCCTTCGTCTGCAAGCCTCGGTCCGAGGCAGCAGGGTCCTGCATACTAAACGGGATAAGAAAGAGACAATCCCTTGCTCGTGGTTCGACTCCTCCCCATACAAGATTCAATCTATCTCGTGATGGAGAAAATTGGTCGACTCCTCGAAAGTTACGTCGCCGAAGGCGATGTGACTAAAAACCGAGTTCTTGGGGCATCTCTGATTGTTTTTTTCCAAGGATGGTATTACTCTCGTCGAGAGAATGAATGGAAGCAAACGCTAATCAGGTACTCTCAGGCATCATCTATGAAGGCGCAGCAGGGCGAATTGGCATGGCTGTCGACTCGCCTCGCTTGACATTGGACTCTTCGGGTTGGATTGCCTCCATGACGAAGATCGTGACGGCTACAGCATTGATGCAGCTTGTTGAACGCAAACTGATCGATCTAGACGATGATGTCCGTCCACTGGTGCCCGAGCTGGCAGCAGTTCAGATCTTGAAACCAACCAACACAGGTGGCGAAATCGTTCTGGAGAACAACTCGGCTGCCATCACGCTTCGGTAAGCCGTGAACACAGGAAGGATTCGTGGTTGAGATGAATTGGAAGTAATGCGAATCCAGACAGCTTCTCACGCACTCGAGCGGCATGAGCTATGACGCCGTTGATCCGGATCTCCAGAAGTGGTCTAAGTCGATAGGGCGCACATCTAAAACGCTAGATCAGACTCGCGAAGGATGGAACACGCCACTAAGGTTTGCTCCTGGATCCTCTTGGATGTACGGCAGCGGTATCGACTGGGCGGGTCAGGTTCTTGAGAAAGTCACCGGACAAACTTTGGGAGCATACATGTCCGAGAATATCTTCAAGCCCTTGGGTATGGGGGATACGACATTCCGCCGACAGGACATAGCAGAACAGCTTACTGGGCGCATCGCCGACTGTTGCTATCGAACACCAGACGGTTCGCTTGTTGCTGGTCCTCTACCAGTGTCGGAGAACCCACCACAGGATAGTGGTGGCGCAGGCCTGTTTTCAACGGCAAAGGACTATGCAGTCTTTATTCAAGCTCTTCTTTCCGCCAGCCAGGGAGAAGGTACACTCTTACGCAGGACGAGCGTTGACGAAATGTTTCGCCCGCAGCTGAACGACAGCCAGGGCCGGGACATGCATGCCTTGATAAAAGACATCATTCCGTTCCCGGCTGATATTCCCATGAACCACGGGATCAGCGGCGTTATCAACCTGGCTGATGTGGATGGGAAACGCCGAAAGGGCACACTCACCTGGGGTGGTATGACCAACCCAAATTGGGTGATTCCTCTGCCAGCCTCGAGTTCTTTTGGACTTGAACCACCGTTGCTGACCTGTGTTGCTAGTGGATTGATCGCGAAAGTGGTATCGCCGCAGTCATCTTTGTTCACCTTCTTCCGCAGGGAGATGAGGTTGTCATGAAGCTCTATGACAATCTAGAAAGGGCTGTATATGGTGACTTGCTTGGGAAGGGAGAGTTGTAGACCCTGCTGTGCCAGATCGGTGCAGTGTCCGTATTCTATATGCCAATTTTCATGCCAATTTTCCCGAGACTATCTTGAATGGCTCGGTTTGTTGGATGGCACATCTATTTCACCAAAATCTGTCCGTTTTCCTCTAGTGATGAATGATCTAATTGACGTGAAAGGTCACTAGCTACTGGATGGTCAGGATTGTCGAACATTGATTCCTACGGTTATGATCTGGGATTCTCAAAAGACATGTACTGCTACGTACAGCTTCTAGGGTGCAAAATCCCCCATAGTTCCATATTTCCCTCAAGACAGACCTCACCCACTGCCAGGCCTGGATTTTGCCCCGGAAAGTCTTCATTTCCCGCAGGCATTGCAGTCCCTAAACCTATCGAGTTGCATTCTGCGTTCTACGTCTCTTTTCTTTAGCAATTTGACAAGACAGAAATATGACTGTTTCAGGTGACGGAGTTTCACTGCCGCCAAGTTGTCTGATGCCGTGGACACCGAAGTTGTTGGCATCTCACATAGGGTTCCTGAGGCGAATATATAGGAAGAGTTAAAACCTCTCTTGACCATATCGAGTATCCCGGGTAACAAGACGCATGTTTTTCCGTTTCACGATATGTGCGTACAAACTCAACTAATTGCAACGCCAATGAGACAAGGTCCCCGTACACATCGATGACATAGACTAACACCCCTCTCCTCCAGCTGCGGCAACAAGTTCGCCTCTGTCGGCAACTACAACAACAACAACACAGGCGTACCTGGACGGGGCGCTCGGGGACCTGGCCGACTAGCTATGGCGGGCCCGCAAACACAAGCCGGACGGACTCTTGTTCATGTTGGTTAGAGCAGTAAGGACATATCTGGACGACTAGTGGCCTAGTATCTATAGCTGATGGTCGTTAGTGGCTGGGCTGCCACCCTTTGCTTTTTGTTCTGCTTGGGCTGTATTCCATACCTCATGAACGACGCCAAGGATGTCGAGCATAAATGCGGACGGGTACTGACCACTCCCCTTGAACTTAGTGTCTGTGTTTTATCTGACGTAAATCAGTGCTGTATCACGCTCGCTACTTGGCACCGCAGCGGAAATACCGACATTCATTACCATGGGTAGCTTGTCCAATGTCCGGTACCATATACTGAGGAAGACATACTGTAGGGGTGGCATCATGACGAGAGTTGCCAGGCTTTGGGATTGTGGGAATCATAAAGGCTTTCTGGCTAAATTGAATGCCTGTGTTTGGGCGACGTTGCAGATTCTATCATCCTGGATCTTGTTCAGATAGTTCGATAACAGGTATCAACCTCATCATAGCCAGCTCTAAAGCCCAAACAAACCTAAGTAGCCTAGCCCGGCGCTTCGTCCGCTATTCAAAGTGAAGGTCGTCTGCGACCTAGAAAGAGCTGTTAATCAAGGCGATTGCCGGCTAGGTATTCAATATTGTGAAGAAATTGGTCCAAGTTACGTCAGACAAACTTAATAAAGCAACCCTAATCAATCTCTTTCATTCTGGTAGGAATGGGTAAACCGGCAACAGATAACCAAAGGGTAGTTAGCGAATAGCAATCGTCAGAACACGGCAAGCACCTCCACCGAATCAACGAAAGACCCCTCACGATGCATAGCGCCTTGACGGACATAACCTTCCATTATGATGCGGAGATTGTTCCTGCAGTCCGGTTCCTCCTACGGGACATTTAATGCGATTTATCGATGACTGTGTACGACTTGGGCTTGGATTCGGCTGATGGTGGTCGTCTGTGTTCGCTCACTTGCTTCCTGACATAGCCCGCAAAACAGTTTCATAGTCCTCCGTCCATGTATGGAGACTTACCGTTGCCCCGTGGTATTCTCTTTGCCCATGTACTTGCAGTTCAAGATCGATAAGAGTAAACGCTAGGACCTTGCTACAGGGGTATAGTAGTGGTGGTTGTCTGGGAACGCCTGGACGTCTATAGGGCTGTCTCTCTCTCTCTCATATTGAACTTGAAAGTGATGTTCACCTGGGACTTGTGCGTGAATCGCAAACAGGAGAGTGATGACGAGGGATTGCTCTTTGCAGATGAGAACCCCTACCTTGCAAGTCTCGCCGCACTTTCACCAATGAACTAGGCATCTAACAAGGAACAGGACTGCACTAAGCCGCGGCATCTTTCCCAGGGGGCCAGAGTCAGGTTGCCATGCCAAGTGATGAAGCAAACAGAACATCAATTCAGCGAAGCGGGATATACCGGGCGAATGGGTAGCGAAATTCTAATACAGTCGCCGATGGAGTGTAAATATGGGGCGTAAGTTTCTCCCAAGGAGGCGCTGTCTTATGTACGCGGGTAAACACAAGAGGCCGCGCCAACATGGACCATTTTCCTCAACCAGTGATAAGAATTCGACGCCTGATTGGTAGAAGACTCTGTCTAGTTCGTGGTTGACCGCTCCGACGTCAAATAGATTGTCATGGTGTTATTAACTATGAGTTCTCTTGCGCAAACCACTCAGGCTAGGTGCTGCCAAGCATAGCATAGCAGACTATCTTATCTTATCGTTACATTCAGTCGGACTTCGCCATGGGCTAATAGCCAATGCTAGTCGTGAGGTTAGGGAAGCTGTTGACACGTCTCTTGTGCTTGCAACAGCCAAAAGTATCAAGTCAAGCGTCCTTCCCCGTTACCAACAACTCACGAATGATGTCAAATCGGCGATCGTTGTGCACATTCCACCACGTTAGAACCCCAAACTTGGATAGTCTGACAAGGACTCCGAAATCTATGAGGTTCGGATCGGTGACTTAAGGTAAAAAGGGAGCAGGTTTTCCAAGCCTACCCACTGGCAGAGTTGCAAGCCGGTCGCCGCCATGATTTTGATAGATGAATTGGTACGGGACGAACTTTGGGCTGAGGTATGAAACACCAAACAGGTCTATGATTGCGGAGGAGCTTGCTCTGGACCACAAACGTATCAATACAGAAGAATGCCTCTATCCCTCGAGTCTAGCCTTTTCGGAGCTCCTCAAACAAACTGGGGATGATCTGTTGCAGGGAGTTGTACAACCCCCGGGTGTAAGCCATATTTGTCTCAATTGTCCACAAATCGCGGTTAGGTCATGTAGGATATCGGTAGCTCGTTCAAAAAGATACACGTCGTGGATCCTTTTCAACTAATAATCGCACTTGCGGGGGTGTGACAGTGTGGTACGACTGAAACGGTGATTTATAAGCCTCCATCCAGGCTTTCGATGGAGACAACTCCAACTCCGCTCCAACTCCGCTGGTAAAGTGGGACTTGAAATTACCGACTACTCGGCGTTCCCCAGAACTTTTCTCATGAGTAGGCGTGGGATATGTAGTCTACACGTGATGGTGTGACGATCACTTGATCTCACATCCCATCACTATAAATTTTACTATTTTCATCTGCATTTATATGCGTATATGCACCCACAGAACATCAGTTTTCCTCACCGAAATGGCAGCGCCCAAGACATATTCTGCCTTCAGACGTACCTCGGGCGATCTCCCAAGGACAGTCGAACTGACCTCTGAGGTCTTACCCACTGATCTCAGACCTACTGAAGTCTTGATAAAGATCCACGCCGTCTCGCTCAACTTCCGCGATGTAGCTATGCTAACTGGCATATATCCTGTCGCGGTCGAAGAGTTTGGCATCCCAGCCTCGGATTGCGCCGCCGAGGTCGTTGAAACAGGCTCAGAAGTGAAAGATTTTACGGTTGGAGATCCCGTTACAGTGCTCTTTGATACTACCAACTTTACTGGGGTCGAGGATGAAGCATCGCAGTCTCTTGGTGGAGATGTACCTGGTGTCTTGCGTGAATTTGCAGTCTACGAAGAAGCGGTACTACTGAAACTGCCAGAGCACCTGACCTGGGAGGAGGCAAGTACCAACAGTCCCATTTCTCTACGCTGCGGTCTTCAAGTATATTCTCTGACACACGTGAAATCTCAGGGGGCAGTTCTTTCCTGTGCTGGACTCACAGCTTGGGTAGCTCTTGGGGCTCCAGGCTCCATAGGAAAAGCTCGCAGCGCGCTTCTGCAAGGTAATGCCATCGTCTACACAATTTGCTTGGTATATATCGCTAAGATTAGATAGGCACCGGGGGTGTTAGTATGTGCGCACTACTCATCTGTCTCGTGGCTGGTATTCAGCCCATTATCACATCCTCATCGGACAAGAAACTCGAATTTATCAAGAAGATGAGTCCTAAAATCCACGGGATTAACTACAAGACCACCCCCGATATTGTAACTGAGGTACAGCGTATTACGGATGGGAACGGTGTGGATATCGTCATCAACAATACTGGGCCAGCATCTATTCCTTCAGACATTAGTATGTTACGACAGAAAGGCGGCGTCGTATCACTTGTGGGCTTTCTTGACGGAATCAACGCCAACTGGGAACCGAGTGCAATAATGGCTCTAATGGGAAAGCAGGCATCTCTCAAGTACGTACAACCTAATCAAATTCTTAACCAACACTTATCAACAAGGTATCTACAGAGGCATCGCAACAGGTTCAAAGGAAGATTTTGTCCGTATGAATCATTTTCTAAAGGAGAAGAAGGTTAGGTTTTCTTCAACCATCGATCGCGTTTTTCCATTTCACGAATCAAAGGCTGCTTTTGATCTTCTGTTATCGGGAGGGCACGTGGGGAAGATCATTATTAAGTTTTGAGTTTTCTGATCCGTAGGTTGCTCAAATGGGAAAATCGGTTTGCATCCATATACTCACCATATCAGAGAGCTGGAAAACATACACATCATCACTCCTGACTGCCACGGGAGAGATAGATGAAGGTGGACATGAAGAATGAATTTGTTGCAAAATATCATAGAATTCGGTCTGTTAAATGCAATGAGCATGTCATGCCAGCTATCTCTATTAGAGGAATGGCATTGCGACAACTTATCAGTCTTATAGCTTTCGGCTGTAATCCAATACCTCACGTGACTGAAGCTCTCTTACATCTTCCTCAAGAACGGCGCGGATGGAGCGTCCTCGACATACCTTAACTAGGGGGCAGAATGGAAAGAATGCCACTACTAGCAGGATCTGGATAGAGGAGGCAGACGGGGCTGATTTAGATGAAAACTGACTAGTAAATGGCTATCCAATCCATCGAGGGTGAGTTACTGCTAGCGGTTCAAAATCCCTAAGCTTACGGAACCTTGTTAGAGGCATTGGCACTTTGTAAGGGGGCTGTTTTAATGCTTTCTATTGTCTAATCCCACCTTCAGTGTCCTACAACCAGCCATCCCATTTGCCTTTTCCCGATTGTGTCTAAAACATGACGACTAGGCTTGGCATGTGCGGCTCACAATGTGGAACTCTGTGCGGCAATTCGCCCTCTAGCGGCACTCCTGCAGATCAGAAGGGAGAGAATGTCAGGTAGAGAACCAAATGATAGGGCCTGGCCCAGCAAGCTGTAATCATCCGCATGTTACATTTGACGGATAAACAAGGGGCAGCCATTCTCGAGAAGCAGCTCGAGGCTCGACTCATCTTGCTGCACAATTGCAACCTGAGCAACCTCTTTAGGATGTGTTCTGGCCTCAATAAGCAACTGAAGCCCTCTAAACCATTCAATATCAAGTGTTAAAATAAGGGGATTAGCGGGCTCGAGATTCCATGCGCCTGGCTCGAGGAGCTTGCGAGGCTCTTCTTCTTCCTATTTATTGATGACGGCCGCCTGCATTGAGTAATGGATTTCATTCAAGTGTCTTAAGTTTCAGAACACAACGGTTTGCACAATGAAAATCGGTCCGTTTACCTAGGAGAAGGGCTAGTTGATGCAAAAAAAATCCAGCCGAACCTGGGTGGTGCAGAATGGGTCTCATGAGCTCAGAACCATCACAGCCATATTTGGGGAGAATCCGATTTAGCCTCTATTTGGATAAGCAGTCAGGTGAAAAGTAGCAAGCTCTGGGGCACTTGACTAAGAGACCAAGTGGAGTGATATGCCATTGAACAAAGAACCGTAGCCAATCCTGTTGCAGAGTCAGTGCTAGCTCATCCACAGTCCTCACAAAGAATTTATACTTGCTCCCAACGGCAATAGGATCTGCGCCACCACGGATGAGAAGCTGAATCATGCGATCGAAGATGGGATGCAAGCTCTCCTTGGCAGGAAGAAGGAACATTGACAGTTGAACCAGCAGACGGCGCTCATTTTTACAAAACAAATTATTCATCCGATATGCCTAACAATGAAAGCAATAAAGTGAGCTGCCGGCATGAGCCATGTGGGGGTTGAAGGGTGAAGTCATACATATGTAACGCCTAAAATTATGCTTCTATCATGGGGCAGAGTCTATTATGAGGACTTTGTTCGTGCCGTTTAGAAAAGCCTAAGATTTAGTGACTTTTGAAGCATTGGGTCTAAAAAATGCTAAAATTGTGATACTGTTTTTTAGTTGTGACCTTGAAGGAACGGATGAAACTCAGATTAAACTTGTCCTGTAGCAACTCTTTTCACCGCACTTTGATGCCTGGAGGTTGATGTGGCTATAAAAATATTCACCACTTCCACCAAGCTTGTATCGAATATTCCTTCACCTCACCACAGCATCACGTAGCAATAAACCACAAACACCTCTCCGCTTTCAACCATTCTATCTCTTCCTCGCTCCTCGCCGCTCAGGCTCCAGTCTTGAACCATCATGCGTCCCTTCGCTCTTCGTTATTGTGTCGGAATCGCCATGGTTCTGGGCATCGACATTACCTCCATTGCGTCGCTCTTATTCACTGAGCAAGCGCCAGACGCTTCAAGGTCTCAGGCGTGTCCCCGGCATATCACTGCGCAGATACATCTGGCGATATCTTTCAGATTGACCGCATTGACTTCATCCCCACCACTCCGCGCCTGTAGCTGGTTTACTGAAATGTGCCTAAATAATTATACCAATCTTCCCCCAAGCGGCTCTTATCAAGATATCCGCATTGAAGGCCACTTTGTCGCCGGCACTGGCGATATGCCGTGGCTCAACATCATCGGCAGTATCGACGGGCGGCCGGAGCTGGGGCCAGCGCATCCCCAAGGCCACCATCGTCGCCTTCAGCCTCACGGGACCGACCTTCCAGAAGCCCGGGCTCAGGACCGACGAGGCGAAGCGTAGCGAGTCCGCGCATAAGGTCCAGTCGCGGGACGGGCGGGTCGTGGACTGGACGGAGAGTGCGTACCCGGCGGGCGAGTTCAAGGAGGCCGTGTTCGACCAGCAGGCGGGGCCATTCCTCGCGTTTAGTAGTGGGAAGAGGGGGTGTTGGGGCAAGAGGCTGGCGTACCTGGAGCTGAAGCTAGTAGGGACGCTGTTGCTGTGGAACTTTGACTTTGAGCGGACGCCGGAGCCGATGAACAGCTGGAAGCTGGAGGAGGATATCTTTGTGAAACCAAAGGTGTGCTGTGTACGGTTGAGCAACATCACGGAAACGTAGATCCGTCGGGTCTATGACTCTGGGCAGGGTTTCGGGAGCTAGCCTGTGCTTTTCATGGGCGGTTCGTTTGCCATGATTTAGAATATATTTTGCAATGTTTTTAGATCGTAGTTCTTGATAGCCGAAATAATTTGCGTAGCGTAGTCTGTAACCTGTCGCCCACCGGACAACTGATTGGTGACTCATCACCTACAAAGATCAGACCATCATAGAGAATACAGCCCAAAATAGCCCCTACCAGTGTCCCGAGCCACGGTCCCTGGTACCACCACTGCGTACCAAAAATATCCTCATCTCGGTAACCGATAGCGTATGCAATCAACCCCGGACCAAAGTCCGATGCGGCATTGAGGGCTGTGCCGATATTGTATCCCGATGTCAGTTGCTGCGTGACCCGGCCGCTGCTTTTCGCTTTCGGAGCTCCTCGATTAATTTGCGATTGGCCGCTTGAACCCTTTCAAGATATTGCAACATGAGGATCCAGGCCGTGTCATCCGATTGATCTGACAGCGATCCACCGTTATCGCTAGCTGTGGCATCTAAGTCATCAACGACAAAACCCCCGGAACATCTGCTCCTCAACGATTCATATTCGGAATCTCAAGGAATGATCAGCAGAGTCTCCATCAATCACACCTGCAGGGTCTTACCACGGTAAGACGAGGCATACTTCGAGAGGCGTTGTGACGAGGAGCTGTCGGGAGCTATGGATCGGCTCGAGACTGCCGGCGATGACGTCGGCGTGCTTCCTCTGCTCAGGATCCTTGCCCGGTTCGATTCCGATCCTGTCAGTGTCATGTTAGATATCTGCAGAGAGGCCGCGCCTAAGTAAAGCCTGCCTGACTCTGCGATTTATCAAGATAAAGTATTTTAGGGTACGGAGTTATCTCCTTAAGCTGTGGCGCATGTGGGGAAAGTCTCCGCGGAACTTGATGTAACACTGCATTTAGCCAAGATCTCACGTGCCTCGTAGCCACCCATTAATATCATCTGGCCCGCCAGTCAGACGGTAGTCAAACTTCCTCCTTCTCCTCAGTCGCTGACCAGCTGCGTTCGTACGGCTGGGGTAAGATACACAACATTTTTGACCTTCGAGCCAGAGATCCCATCATCGACGTTTTGGAGCTTGATAGCATGGAGCGATTGGACCTAGTAGTTATCGGCGCAGGCAAGTCAATCGGGCGCCTTTCTCACTAGTGATACTGACACGTCGCCTCCAGGATGGTACGGATTAGCGGCTGCCAAGCAGTACCGCTGTTTCCACCCAGGCGGGGCCGTTGCCGTCATGGACTCGGGCTCGTCAATTGGCGGTGTCTGGGCCAAAGAGCTGCTGTATCCAGGCCTCAAAAGCAATAACCTGATCGGCTCGTTCCAGTATCCCGACTTCCCCATGGACGAAGCGACATTCGGAGTGAAGCCCCGGCACCATATCCCCGGCACCGTCGTGAACCGGTACCTCAACGCATACGCGGAAAAGTTTGACCTCGTGGATATCATTCGATTGCGGTCGAAAGTCGAGTCGGCCGAGCATCAATCTGATGGCGGCTGGATCCTCTCTGTTCGCCGTTTAGAAGACCAAGATTCCAGTGCTGGTTCCAAAGTGTTCACGAGGTGTCTCGTGCTTGCAACAGGCTTGGTATCGCAGCCATTCAAGCCACATATTCGAGGCCAAGAAGAATTCGGTCACCCTCTGTTCCACTCAAAGGAGTTCGCTAATCACACCGACACCTTTGAAAGTGGAAAGAAGGTGACCATTTTCGGTGGCACAAAATTTGCCTGGGATGCCGTCTACGCCTATGCCATGAAAGGGATCAAGGTTGATTGGATCATCAGACGTGAGTCGTGTCGCATAGCATTGAATCTTGTCTTTCGTAGACTGTGGAAACCTAACCCGAAGTAAATGCAGCGACCGGCCATGGCCCTTGTTGGATGTCGCCTCCATTCGTCACCCCATTCAAAATCTGGATCGAGTACTTAGTCAGTGAGTTCTGCCCTCCCAGTATCGTTCAAGTCATGAGAATTTTACCTCTAAGCGCACCCAAGATATTCGCCTTGTTCATTGGTTTGCTCCGTGCATCTGGGGCCAGGACAGCGGCTTTCTAGGTATCAAAAGATTCTGGCACGGAACAGCCATTGGGAGGAAAATTGTCGACCTTTTCTGGAATGTGATCTCGTCCGACGTAATTGGACTTATGGGATTCAATGAGAATCCCGAGTTCAAGAAACTGGAACCAACTTCAGAGGCCATGTACGATGGCTGCAGCTTCAGCATTCTCAATTACGACACGGATTTCTTCCAGCCGATTCGGGACGGCACGGTGAAGATCCATAGTGCCGACCTGTCGCACCTAAGCTCGGGCCAGATTCACCTCGATGACGCGAGTCAAACGGTGCTCGACACTGATGCAATGCTCTTCGTCACAGGATGGAAGAATATTCCCGCGCTCAAATTTCTCCCCGAAGGAATAGACAGGAAGATTGGCATGACACACCATTCTCTGCCTCTCGACAGAGATGCAGACCCAGATGATGGTCTGGCCGAGCAGGCAGACCTCCTGGCAAAAGCCGACGCCGAGATCCTTTCGCGATTCCCCCGGTTGAAGATTCCGCCAAAGTTCAACCCAGATTACAAGCCCCTCACTCAGACCAAAGCCTTTTCAGTCGCGGACGAGGACAAGACCGCTCCTGTTTTGCCCGAGACCCCAATGATGCTCTATCATTTAATGGTCCCTGGCACCTCAGAGCTCCTAAAAGCCAAAGACATTGCAGTTGCCGGCTCGTGCATGAACTTCAGCAATCCGATTACCGCCCATATTCAGGGCCTCTGGATCAGCGCCTATTTCGACGGCAAGCTTCGACGCGACCCAAGCAGCGCAGTACTTCCACGCAACCGGAATTCGTTGAGTGAGGCAATGACGCTCGATCAGGTCCACTACGAGACCGTGTTGCATAACCGGTTCGGTAGGTGGAGATATCCAAATGATCCCGGTAGTAAGCATGGTGACTTTATCTTTGAGGCCGTTCCTTATATGGACATGATGATGGCCGACCTGGGCCTGAAGGTGCACCGCAAGAGTGGCTGGTTTAGGGAGATCATTGAGCCGTATGTTCCGGAGGATTATGCTGACATCAATGACGAATGGTACCCAAAGTATGGGAAGACCGACTGAGATCTGGCACGGGGCTTCCGCGATTATAACAAAGAGGATCACTGCTGGCAGCATATAATCTAGTCCCAGTAGTAGGAGATAATCTTGTAGCTAAGTCGACATGTATATTGGAGGAGTTTCAGTATGCACGTTGGGTTATAGGGAAGGTGGGTCCGTATCAGCTCAAGGCATCTGACTTAAACCACACATTACTATTATATTTGAGTCACTCATCTTTAATTTAAATGTAAACAAGATCAAAGAGGATGTATGGCAGCGGGCCACTTGGCTGCAGCGGAATGTTGATGGTGGGAGCGGAGGAGAGCCTTGAGCCCGTGCTGCCACTTGGGCCCATGGCGCGGCGACGGCTCTACCTCCACTGAAGTTGGCGGCATTGAGCGGAGTAGTGCTTAGCCCTAACGGAGTTATGATGATAGAGATGTCTTTCTAAATGCTTTGTGTCCATCTGGCAGCGTCTTGCACTTGCTGGAGGATCTCTCCTACGGCAGGCTGTCGCAGGACCTTACTAGCATAGTAGACGCTAGGAATGCATGTACTATAATCCACGGGGACCTGGTTCTGCCGGCCTGTCTACCGTCTGCAGTTGGTGATATGCTTCTCTGAGGTATGTGGCGTGCTCGTCGATGTGTTCGGGGCCATTGTTTACCTGCGGCCCTTTAGGCGCGATAACCACAGATAGACGCGTTTTGGACGCGTTATCCGCAATGAACGCCTAAGATATACAGGAAAACTGTCGGATATGCGCCATAGGACTTAGGACAGCCCTTAGGGACTGCTTCCAAGGGCCTGCTATTCTGCAAGTACCATCATTTCGTCCCGCATCGCGCAGAAGTCTTCTCTATCGCCAGAATCCATTCAGACTTGAGCATCGCCCAGGGCGACTGATACATGGGCATCCCCGTACACGCGCATCCGGGAGCCAATAGGTGCGCACCCGGGTGCGCACCTAAGTGTTTTCACGTTTTCAACAATAACTAAACAAAATATTTATATAAAATTCCAAAAGGTTATTACAAGATATATATTAATATAATACATATTTTACTATTTTAATCTTTTTAGAAATATATTTTTTAAAAATAAATATTCATTATTAAATTGAAAAATATCTTAGATACGCACCCAGGTATGCGAATTTTAATAATAATGACTAAGCTTGAATTTTAGCAACCTATAACTTTGTAAATTTTTAATATATATTATTTGTAGTAATTTACTAGTATAGATATTGTTATTGTATATATTATAAAAAATTTTATATAATTTTACCTATTTTTGTTAATTTTATAGAATTGAAAACGTGAAGACACTTAGGTGCGCACCCGGGTGCGCACCTATTGGCTCCCCGCGCATCCCCCCTGCTTAGTCAGCAACACATACTATGATTGGCTTATGGATGTGGGTCAGTAACACCACTAGAATTAGGCAACATCTACTATAATTAAGTAACACTACTGAATATATGTAATTTTCCTCTAGTCTGTAACTAAGGGCTGCTTTTATATTTTAATGCGTATAATTTTGCACCTCTTCTACAGCCTACTATATAATGCTTGCTACATGTAAGTAGTCTTTTTGCTTCTAAAGGCTGGTCCTGAAGCTGGTCCTGAAGCTAGTCCTGAAGCTGGTCCTGAAGCTGATCTTGAGGTTAGTCTTGAGGCTGGTCTCGAGGTTGGTCTTAAGGCTCGTCCTGAGTCGATTTAGGTCAGCCTAGCTTGTGATTGTGTTGAATAGTAGTAAAAGGAAGCTTATGGAAGTAGCTTGAAAAGCTGATAAATATTGTTATTAAAGATGACAGTTGCCACCTATTACTATAGGCTTAGTAAGTGTAAAGGCTACAGCAGTGGAAGGAGTGGAAGGAGTGGAAGGTTATTGGTAGAACTCGGCGATTGTGGGTCAAGGAATTGACCAATCAGGAAAGGGATTGAAGATTCAGAAAGAGCAGGAAAAGACGATTAGAAAGGTAGTCAGTTTGAAGTGATTGGTTGAGAAATGCATGTATTGATGATAATAATCCATCTGGACTGGCTAGAGAAAAGCCCCAGCTTTATAGAGAGATTGCTGTCCAGTCACATGTCCAATCTAACAGGGGATTTGGACAATTTGTCATAGTAAAACCGGGTAAGACATGTCCCGAGTTTTAGGACTGTTGGACGTATGTCTGATGCTTGAACTCTAACCTTATTGAAGGTTCTTATTATAGATGTCTTTTGTAGTTATAATATAAGGAAGATAGGCTTTCTGAGGCATAATATATACCGTTATAAAGCTAAAAATCAGGAGATTATGAATATGTTATTTATAGTCTTATCTAGTAAGAGCTAAAGGAGATATTTCCTTATCAGTTATATATTTTATATATAAGGACTTTACAGTAAGCAACTTCCAGTTGATTCTATATAGTATAGAAAAGGCATATAGAGCTTGCTCTAAAACCTCAAGCCGTAAGGGGGAATATATGAATATAAGCAATTCACTTTAAAATTTAATAATTAAGAGTCTTACTGCCTTAACCGATTTATCTTAAAAAATCATTATTTTAATATCTTTAATACTCTAAAACATCTATTATACTAAGGGCTTTTAGGACCTCTTTCTTATATATATAATATCTCTATCTAAGCCCTAGAAGGAAGGTCTTATAATAACCCTCTCTAAGCCTAGTGACTTTCATAACTAAGAGTATAAATTTTTCCTCTAAGTTAATAGTCTTAAGCTTTAATAATACTTTAAAAAGAAGACTTTTCTTAAAGAAGAACTAGCTATACTGAATATTAAAAAATGAAAATATATAAAAATAGCTATTGCTTAATGTATAATACGGTCTTAGATAGCTAACTCTAAAGAAAGCTCCTTAGATAATATCTAAGAAATAATTAGTAGAAGATGGTCTATATCTAATCTAACTGATTAAGGCTAGAAGATTTTTTAATAAGATCTTACCTTCTATTAGCTTAAAGAGAAGATCTTTAAAAAGGAATAGAAGGCTCTTAGAAGCCTTTAAGACTGGATTATTAGAACTGTCTTTCTGAATCTTATTCTAACCTACTATCAATCCTATGAATCGATATTTGAATAGTACTAGAACCTACGGGCCTAATGCAGCAGGTTTAAAGAAGATAAAGCAAAAGATATTTAAACTAAATATCTTACTTTAATGAAAATTGCCCTAAAGAGTATAAGCTAAGCCTTTAAGTGACTAGATTAATAGGAAGAAATCCTAGCTAAAGGGCAATAATAAGAGGTTCTAGAAACTCTGTATAGCTATGTATAGGCTTAGGACTTCTTTAATATAACTGCATAAGTCCTACTAAGCTAGACTGCGTTATATAAAATCTCTTTAAAGCCTCTATTATAAAAAGGAGCTCTTTTATACTAGGATTTAAAGAATGACTTTTAAAACGAGCTCTAAAATATAAAAGCTATAAAAGGCTAAGTAGTCTATAGCGCATTTTTTATGAGTTATACTAGAGAGGACCCTTAGGATAATAAGGGAAATGCCTCTACTATTAAAGACTAGTACTACTCCTTAAAGAAGAGAGGAAAGAAATGTCAGTAGCCTCCTAAGGAGAGATAGGAGAAATGCCTAGTGTGTGAACTATTCTACGAATTGAAGAAATGCTTCTATATCTTTCTAAGTTAGGTATAGAAAGGATTTAAAGCCTAAGAAAGGCTATAGAAAAGGGTAGAAAAAGCCCTTAAGGAAGACTTAGACCTATAGGCCTAAGTCAAAGCCCTTAGATGAAAAAGAATTAAGACTTTAGAAGCTAGAACTATATAGCTAAAGGAAGAAGGCTAAGAAGATTAATGACTATATAGCTAAGCAATCACTACAATTAAGACTACATTCATAGCCTAAAAGGATAACTATCCTTTATAAAACTCTATAATCCTTAACCCTAGAGCTACTATCTTAATTATAAATAACCCAGACAGACTAGCTAATTACTAACAAGCCATCCTAAGAGACTTTATCTGGGCTAAGGACTGAAAGCTACCCATCTTAGGCTATAGAACTATAACTATCAGGCTTATAGGAAATCGAGCCCTAATACTCGAAGATATGGCCTACTACCCTCAACTCCTTACGACCCTAGTCTCCCTATATTAACTACGAAGGAAAGGCCTCTATTAGGATAACTAGCACGACCTAATAACTCTCCGATAGCTCGATCGAATACTTGCATGCCTAATCCAAGACCTATACAGTCAATACATCATTAAATATAGTTCAGCAAGGCCCTCAAAGGCCGCCTTTACAGCCCATAGGAAATTCACCTCTTATACTAAACGGGCCCCTTTAATAGAAGAAGCCATCCGCTAGCACAGCCGCCTAGGGCACCCGGGGCTACAAGCTCTTAAACACTTAGTCTTAGCATCTCAAGGAGTGCGAATTCGAGGTCTAACTACTATTAAATGCAAAGCCTATAGGATATCAAAGGTTAAGAGGCAGGTCAGACGGGCCCCGAGGCAGTCTGATCAGACTGCTAGTAAGCGTATTGCTATTAACTTCTATAACTATAAAGAAAGCATAAGCGGCTATACCTTATAGATATTACTAACCTGCTAAGCTACTGGATACATCTAGGATTACTATCTTATAGCCTGTATAATAGATACTATTATTATAGCTTTTAAAGCCTTCTTAGGTTATATTAAATAGTAATATAGCCTTAAGGTCAGAGTTATTAAATGTAATAATAAGATTATAGAGGTTAAACTAAAGGTCAGAGGCTTCTTTAGAGATAGAGCAATTATCCTTAAGCCTTCAGTACTATATATATAAGCCTAAAACAGTAGTGCTAAATGCTTAGGGGGTGTGATTAAGGATAAAGAAAGGGCTATGCGGATAGGAGCTAAGCTTCCTCATTAGTTATGGCTAGAAATCGGAAGAATAGCTATTTATCTACATAACCGCATGCCTAGCTATAGGTCAGGCTAGAAGACCCCATATAATCAACTGCATATAGCATTAGCCAAAGCTAGAGGGATTCTATAACTAAAAAAGCAGCCGGATCAGACATATCTACGAGCATTTAGTTACAAGGCCTATGCAATAACCTCAGAAGCCTAATAAAAGGTTAACTATAAAATGCGACTTAAGCCTAAAGGCTAGATCAGCTTCTTAGTAAGCTATAGGTCTTTGAATATCTATAGGATCTGGATCCTTACGATTAACCGGATAGTTAACACTCAAGACATTATATTTAATAAAGATAAGATCTATAATAAAGACTAAGAACGATTTAAGGATAATCTTCTTAAAGTCGATCTTAATGAAATAGCTAAATTTATATAAGAGTCTGCCCTTCTAAATAAAGACAGCTTTAAAGAATTTAAAGCTAAAGACTCCTTTGAAGTAACCTTTCTAATAAACGCTCTTACTAATGATAAGGGAATATAACTAGTAGAAGAAGCTAATAAAATAGTTAAATATATTAGCAGTCTATATATAATAGTAAAATTTATCCCTTTTCTAATACTACTAGAGTCACTACTATCAGCCCTTTTAGTACATTCTATCTAAACGCTCTATTAAGAAGTCAAGCTTATAATTAAGATAAATGAAGGTATAATAATAGTTCCTTAATAAGTAGCCTTCCTAGCTAAAAGAAAGACCCCTTAGTATACTTTAATAAAACGGAAGCTCTATTAGGGGGTGAAGATATATAGAAGCAATCTGCTACTACCCCTAAGGAAACACTAAGATCTTATAAATCATCCGTTTAGAAAACTCTTTCGAAAGGCTAAAGAAGATTACCTTTAAAATCATAAGGAAATGAGGTCTTAGACTAAGATATGAACTAAAGACCCTCGAGCCTTTAAATAATAGGTCCTTAGCTATATATAGGTATATGTCTATAAGTATAATAAGTACGGCCACTTTCAGAAGTGTAAGGCATAGCTAATAGTCAGAGGAGACTAATAAGCTAAAAGGAGATTACAAAAGATATATACAGCTATACTAACTAAAAGGTCCTTTCAAACCCTGATAGTAATAGTAGCTAAATTCAACCTAGAAATAGTCTAATATAATATAGTTAATACATTCATATATGCTTTAATTAATTAGGATATCTTTATATATATACTTCTAGAATATAAAAAGGCAGGGACTATTTTATAACTAAATAAAGCTTTATATAGACTATGAGTCTCTCCCCTACTATAGTAAAAGGAGCTTTTAAAAACCCTCTTAGAGCTTGGTTATATACAAATTCCTTATGAGCCTTACTGCTTTAAGAAAGAAGGAATCCTCTTCTTCTTTTATATTAATAATATTATCATAGCCTATTAAAAAGCTTAAGAAGACAAGGCTAAGGAAATAATCAAATAGCTCTAATTAAGATATAAGCTAATAGGCAGCAATCCTATATAATAGTTCCTTAGAATAGAAGTTATATAGAACTAACCCTTAAGAAAGATTTAGCTATTTTAAATAGCCTATATTAATAAAATTACAAACCTAGCTAATAAAGGAACAGCTATAGTACTAATAACTCAAATAGAGCTACAGCCTCGAACAGAGCTAGCAACCCTAGTAGAAATTCAACGCTATTAACACAAGGTCAGCTCAGTCCTCTATATTGCTGTCAACACCCGACCCAACATAGCCTTCGCTATCTTCAGATTGGCACGATTCCTCACTAATCCAGGCAGAGCCTATTAAGAAGCTGCTGACCGCGTTATTCACTACCTTACACATACTAAGTACCGAGCCCTAGCCTTCAGAGGGCCTAGTGGCCTTAAAGTTACTAGTAATACCTCCTTCGCAAATAATACTCTTAACTGAAAAAGTTCGCAGGCTTATATAATTAAGCTGTTTAATAGGTTAATCGGTTAGAGAGCTAGTAAGTAAGATATAGTCATTATATCTATAATAGAAGCAGAACTCCTAGTCTTAGTATAGGCAGCTAAGGAGTCCCTTTATATAAGCTAACTACTAAAAGAGCTTATAGTTTAATTAGATAATTTAATTATCTAGATTAACTATAATAATACTTAGACTATTAACCTTATAACTATTAAAATAGTTACTTTAAAGACTAAGCTAAGGTATATAAATATCTATAATTACTAGCTAAAGTAAGAGATTTAAGGAGGGAAAATTCAGATTAAATATACTAAATTAATAGATATAGTTATAAATAGCTTAATAAAGGCCCTGTTAGTAAGAAAATGGAACTGCTTCCTTTATTAACTTAGCCTAAATAATATCTAAGAAAAATAATAGAACTAGAAGCAGGAAGGAATAGAAGAAAGGCTCTAAAATATAGAAGACTGCTTATAAAATACAGGCTTAATAGGGACCTACTTAAGCCTGAGGGGGTGTGTTAAATAGTAATAAAAGGAAGCTTATAGAAGTAGCTTGAAAAGCTAATAAATATTATTATTAAAGATAATAGTTACTACCTATTGCTATAGGCTTAGTAAGCAACTTCCAGTTAATTCTACATAGTATAGAAAAGGCATATAGAGCTTGCTTTAAAACCTCAAGCCGCAAGGGGGAACACATGAATATAAGCAATTCACTCTAAAATTTGACAAAAAGATTCTCCAACAATCACTATTACAGTAACTATTGGGCACACTAACTGCTCTTTTAAGCCAATCGCCATTCCAGAGGACCAGGCCGTAATATAAGTGGCCTTTTAGAACTAAATTAGGAAGTGTTTACTGAGCTCTTACTAGGTTAAGCTATATTAAAAAGCTAAAAAAAGCTAGATCTCCCTCACCTCAAGAGTTAGGACCTATAGCAAAAGTTACATAATATATAACATATTATAAAGTTATCACAGTAGTCACTTGAGCTATCTAATAACAGCATTATAATTAGAGTCCAGTTAGAGAAGTTTAGAAGAAACTATCTCTAGCTGAAGGAGCGTGTTAAATTGGAGGCATATTAGCTAGCTGAGACGACAGCCAAGTTAGCACAGCACAGATAACGCCTCCCCAGGGGCAGCAACACTCACGAGCTTGTCTGGGAGTTGCGGCCGCGTATGCAATGCTGCTGGCGGTTCTGAAACCACCTGCACACAGGGAAGCCCACGCAGCGGGTCTTGCGCATCCGGCATGCCTCGCAAGCAGGGCCGGCACGGGCGGACAGCGAAGAGCCGTCTCCTTCTGTTGTGTCTGGGTCAATCGAGCAGTTATCGTTGCCGTGGTCCGAGGGCTGGCGCGCCGGCAGATGCGAGAACCCGCGTGCCGAGTCTGAGGAAGATGCGCGGTGGTTAATTAAAGCTGGAGAAACAGGACACATCAGGGTCAGATTTCAGTCTTCGGGGAAACTCCCCGACAGATAAAGTCCGGGGCACAAAGGCTCCACCCCCGCAACGCGGCTGAGACCCGATGTCACTAGAGGCTTTTCGCCGCTTCAACACAAACTCCCAGCGGTTGCCGAGACTATTGCCAGGGTCAGGACAGTCAACTATATAACCAAGGCTGGCCGCCGAGACATTGGCATGGCATGGCATATCGCTATCCTCCTGTCTTCATGCTACGGCCTCTTCGTTTCACAAGTCTTCAGCACACTTGCCTCAGTCGCCCGTAATGTCTCGCGACGACAAGACCACCATCGATATGGTTGAGAAGCAGGGCGAGGTGGCCATCACAGCGCCTCACGACGCCCCGAACGTCTCCTTCCTGCAGTCTCTCAAGGAGCACCCAAAACCGATGATCATGGGCTTGCTCATGTCCCTGGGGCCCATGGCCTTTGGCTTCGACATCATCATCCTCGGCGTGGTGACCGTGTTCCCTGCCTTTCTGTAAGTTCCCGGCATCAAGGCCCCCCCCCTATGCACACTCCCCCCCTCTGACAGCATGCGCAGGCAACGGTTCGGAGAGCTCCACGGAGAGGCACTGATCCTGCCCTCGGTGTGGCTCGCCCTCTGGAACGCCTCCATGCAGATCGGCTTCATGATCGGCTCCATCGTCAACGGCTGGGTGGCGGACCGTTTCGGCCGCAAGATCTCCATAATGGCCGGCGCGCTGGTCACCTCGGCCGGCGTCGCCATTGTATACACCTCGGACCTGAGCAGCGACATGGACCACCGCCGCGGCGCCTTCCTGGCCGGCAAGATCGTGCTCGGCATAGGCCTCAGCATGATGGCTACGACATGCCTGATCTACAACTCGGAGATTGTGCCCACTAAGCTCCGCGGCGTGTCGCTATCCATGTTTCAGTTTAACCTAGTCCTGGGCCAGCTCGTCGCCGCCGTCGTCGCCGGCAGCCAGATCCCCAACGGCCTCGAGCCCATCGCCTACCGCATCTGCTTCGCTACGCAGTGGGCCATGGCCGGCGCGGCCTTTATCGCCGCCTTCTTCGTGCCCGAGTCGCCGGCCTGGCTGCTGCGCAGGGGCGATATTGAGGGCGCTCGGCGGTCCTTCGCACGCCTTCACGATGCCGCGTCCGTCGAGGCCTCCGTCGTCGCCATGCAGGCACTGCTCGAGCACGAGCGCGAGGAGCTGCAGGCCTCCGACGGCGTCACCTGGGCTGAGTGCTTCAGGGGCTCCAACTGGCGCCGCATGCGCATTATCATCTTCGCCAGCACCGTGCAGCAGTGCATGGGCCTCTCCTTCGTCGCTAATGGCACCTACTTCATGATCGTCGCCGGCCTCTCGCCGACTAACTCCATCACCGTCCTGGAGATCGCCTCCGGCCTCGCCCTCGTCGGCAATATCATCTCGTGGTACCTCGCCGCTAGGGCCGGCCGCAGGCGTACTATCATAGCTTGCACCGCTTTCCTGTCGCTGGTCTGGCTCTCCGTCGGCATCGCCGGCTGCTTCACCACCTACTCGGCCCTCTGGTATATGGGCGTTATGATCAACATGGTGCTCGTCTTCTTTAATATCGGCGCCGGTCCTATCATCCCCATCATCGTGGCTGAGACCTCCTCCGTTAGGTTACGCGCTAAGGCAAACGCCGTAGGCTTTATGTGTAACGGCTTCGCCTCGTGGGCTTTTAACTTCTTCGTCCCTTATATGTTTAACTCAGATAAGGGCAACCTGGGCGGCAAGACGGGCTTCTTCTTCGCCGGCCTGTGTATTGTGGCTGTGGTCGTGCTCTTCTTCGACCTGCCTGAGATGAAGAACCGCACCTACCGGGAGCTGGACGACTTATTCGAAAAGAAGGTGAAGACGCGTGATTTCCGGAAGTACCAGGTTCATGACTAGGCCGCCTTGGTCCCCTCCCCTATTCTAAGCCTGTGCTACGGTGTCTGACACATTTTGGATGTACATAATAACGTAGTAGATATGTCCTGGGCTCCAATGTAGTTCTAGTACGAGATAAGCAAATACAACTTAAAGAAAGTGATTAAGTCACAGTATCACAACTATCCAATGCTCCTGACTCTATGACTGTATATTTATGGCGGGCAAGCGTGTACTCTAGTAAAATAGATCAGCGGATGGCGGCATGAGAACTAAATAATAAGCTAGTTCGTTGAGTTCTGTGTCTTGGTACCCGTAAGTGGAAGCCAGATTCTCTGTCTTTACGAACTCTGCAGCTGCAGCAAGAATGGAATCAGTACGAGAGAATACCCAGTCTCTTTTTCCCGAGACGAAGTTCACGGCAGCAACAGGCAAGTGGCTCTGCTGGTAGCCGATGAAAAATTTGTCCATCATTACTTCTAGAAAGTATGACGTGCGCAGATCTACGTCTCGATTAACTAGTTCCCCGACCCGGGCCCGCCTATAGTACGCGCCTGGTTCGGGTGAGCTGAGCGCGAAACTCAGACGTTGCAGCATAATTCTCTCCCCCTCTACGATGCATGATGCGGTGATATCCTCAGATCCTGTGGCGAATTCAAATGGTTTCGGGCACTTTCTTTCTCCCATTTTGGCTGTGATGAAGAGAGCCACCACCCCAACGAGCGTCATATCACTGTATCTAATGGTCTGGACCGAAAGAAACCAATCGATGTAGGCGACAGCAAGAAACAGGGTCCCCTGGCTAAACCCGAAACGTTTGTGGGCTTCCATTAGGCCATTAAGTAAGAAAACCCGCATGTTCCAGTTCAGTTCAGGCTGCTGATCTATGTTATTAGATAGTTCTCATGACCACTTAATGACCTTGAACATGTGTGTGTATTGTGTATTTGTTGACTATAGCTCCCACTCCTTAGAGTTAGGGAGGTCTAGCTTTCCCTTGCTTCCTAATACGGGCTAGCTGGCCAGAGGCTCGGCAGGCTCCTTCCGAGTCAGTCCTGACAACCTCCTGTTTCTTACGTAACTCCTTAGGGCCCTAATGTTCTAACATGCCTCTAATTTAACATAACTATTCTAACGCCATTGTAGCTACAAGTAAGGCCATTACTAGATTATATATATTGAATTAGAAGTATATTAGAATACTAAAGCTCTATAGTATTATATAAAAAACAGAGAGTTATTAAGACTGATTTAAGAGAGGCTTATTAAGCCTCTAACTAACTAGCCTATATTAAAAAGGATGAGAAAGCTAGACCTTCTTAATTTTAAAGAGTAAGAGCTATAATAAATAATAGTATAAAGGCTTAAAACTCAAGCTTAAAGTAATAGTAATTTAAAATGACTAAAGTTTTTACTATATTAAAGTATAAGCCTTATTATCCTATTTAACCCTTTAAAATGCATTAAGTAATTAGAAAAGCTAAATAGAAAAGCTAAACAGAAAAGCTAAATATTAAAAGGCAAAATTATTACATAATAAAAGCCTTATAAAAGCTTTTATTACATTTTAAGCCTGTTATAGTTCTAACTTTTTATAATTCTAGTTATATTATAATTTAACTTATTAAAAACTAATTATAATAAATATTACAATTAACATTTAATATAAGATATTTTATATTTTTAATAACTAATGTTTTAATAATTATTATACTCTTTTTATATATAGTTTAAATACTAAGCTTAATAAGAATATAAAAACACTTAATATACTAAAAGCTATAATAATAAAATATAATTTTAAAAAAAATTAAAACTATTAAAACTTAATAACTCTTTATTAATAAATAAATTACTTTAATAATTTTTAAAATTTAAACTTTCTTAAGATTATACTTTTTTAAAAATAATTAATAATTTAAAAATTAAATTAAAAATAAATAATACTTTTTAAAGTAATTAATAGTAAAATTAATATTTAAAATATCTTTAAAAAAAGTATTTTTTAAGTTATTAATTAATATTAATAAAAAGTAATAATATGAGTTATATATAATATAGCTATTATTAATAAGATATATAATAAGTAAGTAAGCTAAATAAGTAAGTAAGCTAAATAAGTAAGTAAGCTAAATAAGTAAGTAAGCTAAATAAGTAAGTAAGCTAAATAAGTAAGTAAGCTAAATAAGTAAGTAAGCTACTTATACTATATAGCTAAAAGTTATAATTCTTAATTTTCTAAAATTTGCTATATAAATATAGGAGTTTTAAGGAATTAAATTAAAATATTTTAATAAAAAAGTCATTAGATAACATTTTTTCCAGAATTTTAAAAAATTAATTTAGCTTTTTTAAAAATAAAATTAAGAAAAAAATAGTATAAATAAGATTTTCTTAAATAACTTTATAAATATTTTTTTTTAAAAATATAGGAAAGTTTCTTATTATTATAATAAAATTAATAGACTTATAACTTAAATAATATATATTTTAAGCCTAGTTTAGATTTTTAAAGAATTTCTTAAAAATCGTACTTTAAGGTATAAAACTGGATTGGCTTACTTACTTATTTAGCTTACTTACTTATTAAGTATGTTATATAAAAGAATTAATGTATTAAAAACTAAAGAGTTTTTATTATAATTATTATTAAGATAATAATTATATTAAATTACTATATTAAAAAATAAAAAATTAATTAATAATTATTATAATAATTATTATTTAAATATATTAATATATTAAGAAGCTTTTATTATTATTTAATAAACTAAGCTATAATATAATATTCTTTCTTATTAAAACTAGTCTTTAATTATTTAGTCTTAGGCTAAAAGATCCTTTATTTAATATATAGCTAACCCTTAAAGAAATCTTATAAAGGCTTTATATATAAGGAGTAATTCTAAACTTTATACCTTTTCTAATATATAAAAAAGCTAGAGATCCTTATAAGCCTAAAGTTTAATTTTAAATAAAGAATTAAACTTAAGACTTACTATACAGCAATTGTTATATAATAGTTATACTAGACTGCTATATTAAGGGGCAAAAGATTAGTTAATAATTACTATAATAGTAATTATCTAAGTATATTACTATACTATAAGGCTTCTATTGCTATTTAATAAACTAAGCTGTAATAATTAATATTAATTAAAAAACTATTAATATACTTAGCTAATTAAGAATATAAGTAAAGTAGAGGTCTTATAAATAATAAAAAGAAATAGTAAAAGGAGGTTTTAAATTCTTAATAATTAAAAGAAGAGAAATAAGAGTCTATTTATAATTTAATTAATTAATTAATCACACTCTTTATTTTAAAATAACTTAAATAATATAAAAATATAATATAAAAATATAGTAATAAAAAATGCATTAATATAAAAACAAAAATCTAAATAGTAGTTTTAATAATGTGTATAATAAGCGAGTAAGACAAATAAGCGAGCGTAACACTTATATTATATAACTAAAAGTATAAACTTTAAAATTTCTAAAATAGGCTATAAAGCTTTACGGATTTTAGGAAATTAATTTTAGATATTTAATTAAAAAGTTAATAAGCTAGTGATGCGATTGTAGCAGGACAGGGGTTAGATAGGGTTATGGGAACTAGAGATTCAACTCTCTAGGTCCCGGGATTTTTCTAGGGAATTTCAACAGACAAGACTATCATCACGAACGTCAGCTTTAACAGCTAGGGAGGCAGAGAAGCCTCTTAGCTGCGGGACTGGACGGCACTGTTATTTTCTAGACTGTATGACTATCAATTTCATTATGGATTTCCTGCTTTCTATCAGACCTCTTTAAATCTGGCCGAATACGCCCTTTTCCTACGAGCCGACCGACTGCGTCCGCGGTCTTCCACCCATGCCCGGATCTGCCGCTGCAACCTTCATCTTTTCGAGCCTTGCCAGAATCCGCAGCGGCGATCTAACCCGATAAAGCGTCTAATTAGACACTTTCCTAGCTATCTTGAAGAGACCGGCCTGTCATCTTCACCTGCGGTAGTGCTGGAAGCAGCCGCTGCTGACCTCTGCTAGAGGCGGCGAGACGGCGTTAGTCACGATTGGCCCTAGTGGCCCCGGAAAGATAGCTAGCCATTTGGGTGTGGTTTCTTCCTCGTTTGCTAAGGTCGTTTTACTAGTCTTTTTTTATATTTTTAAAAAAGTTATAAAGCCAATTATAAATAAAAATAGTAAAAAAAATAGTATGAATTTAATACTATTAGCACTATATGTATATATAATTTAAGAAAATTCATAAAAATAATATATATTATAAATAAATTAAAGTTAGATTTTTAATTATATTAAACTTAGTTTGAATTTTTAATAATTTTTTAAAAATTGTAATTTAAAGTAAAAATCAGAGTATTATACTCGCTTATTTATTTTACTTAAATATTATATACATTAGCGCTTTATATTTTTCTATATTAATCACTTTATTAAAAATGCTTAATATATTATATTTATTTTTTAATCTAGTTATAACATACTTAATAAATAAGTAATATATATAATAAGCAAATTAAAAATATAAGTAAGTTAGAAAAAATCCTTTAATTCTCCTTCTTTTTATTTAATTAATTATTTCTTAATTGTTAAATATATTATAGTTAAGTAAAAAGGCAAATATTATCCTTACTCTTTAGGCTCTTTAAAATAATCTAAAATTACGCATTTACCTTACTATAATATTATATAAAGTCCTACTTAGTACTCTTTATAACTAATATTATAGTAAACTTTCTTAAGGCGATATTATCCTTACTTTATATTAACTAACTGACTTTAAAGAACAGATTATTATTTAATTCATTCTTAACTTAGATTCGTGAGGGTTTTCCTTATAACTATATAGTATTAAAGAAATAGCTAACTAACTGCTTACTAACTATAATGCATTACTTATTAGTAAGCGCTAGGCTTCTAACTTTATTAAGTAATACTAAGAGCTTAAGATACGTTTTTTTTATAAATATAACTATTAAAGAGCTAAATATAAAAATCTAACTATTATTTATAAGTGGTTTAGGCTTATAGAAAATATAATTATAAAATATAGTATTAACTTAGTTAATATTTATAACTTTAATAAGACTAGCTTTATAATAAGTATAATTATAAGTAGAATAATTATTATAAGTATAAATAAGTATAGAAATTTAAAATCAGTTTAACTTAGAAATTAAAAATAGGTTATAATTATTTAAGCAATTAATATAAAAGGCTAAGTAATCTAGCTATTTATTATAATTATATGCTAATATTACTTTACTAATTAGTATTAAAAAAGTAACTTCTTAAGTAATTAAGCTATTATAATAACTCTAAATAACTAAACTAATAATAAAATAAGTCTTAAATAGCTTAAGCACTTTAATTAATATATAAAAAATTAATTAACTAGTTATTATTATTTCCTAATCCTTAATAAGTATAAAAGTTATTACTCTATTAACTTTAAGAAATATTATAAAGAGAATTATATTATTATACTTTATATATTACTTTATTTATCTTACTTACTTTAGCCTTTTAATATTAAATACTTTAAGCTACTTAAAATAGCTTATAATTAAGTAATTAAGTAATTAAGTAATTAATTAAATACTTTATAATTTATATTTTAAAAACTAAGTTCTTTTTAGCTTTTTATACTATTTATAAAGCTATTATAATAAGGAGTAATATTAAAAGAAGTTTTTAAAAGGCTAGAATTATTTTCTTAAACTTAGAAAATATTATATTAAAGCTTAATATATAGTTATAGACTCTAATATTAGTTAAAAAAGAGATCAGCCTTTCTAACCCTTAGGTCTTAAAGACCTTAAAGACTATACTTAAAGCTAGTTCTTAGTCTAAATACTTTAAAAGATAAATAAGAAGATATTAAAATAGCTCTTTAGTATTAATTCTTAAAGCATTTAAATTACTTTTAAAGAGAATAAAAGCAATAATGCATTAAAACGCCTTATTAAAGTCTAAAGTTTAGATCCTTTAATAAGTAAATAAGACTCTTAGTAAATAGTATAAAGCGAAAAGAACCTACTTATATAAAAGAGAGAAAATAAGTCTAAATAAAGGAAGGAGTAAGATAGATTAGAAAGATATTAATATATAAGTAGTAGCTAAATCGTTAAGAAGTAGTAGTCAAGGGAGGTTAGTGATGCTAAAGAAAAGGCATTATAGAAATTATAGAAAGGCAGGTTATAATATAAAGACCTATTAAGTTATAATTAAGACTTCTAAAGAAGAGGATAGTAATTAGTTTTAATTAATTAAAGTTATTATTATATTTTTATTAAAGTTTTTATTTTAATAGTATGAGATTTTTTCTAACTTGCTTATTATATATATTAAGTTAAATAAATAAGTAAGCTACTTATACTATATGTAAAGAGTTAGCCTTAAAAGGGCTAAAGTAGTAATTAGTATTATAACTTTATTTTAATCTTATAGATTCTTAGTTAAGGCAAAAGGGAAAGTAATGACTTAACTAAAGGTTAAGTCATCTAGCTGCACTTATAAAAGCACTAGTCCAGGCCCTAGTCTATAACACTATATAGCTAAAAGTAATAATTCTTAATTTTTTAAAATTAGTTATATAAATATAAGAATTTTAAAGAGTTAAATTAAGATATCTTAATAAAAAAGTTAATAAATAATTTTTTTTTAGAATTTTAAAATATTAATTTAGCTTTTTTAAAAAAAAAATAAAAAAAAATAGTATAAATAAGATTATTTTAAATAATTATATAAATATTTTTTTAAAAAAAATATAGGAAAATTTCTTATTATTATAATAAAATTAATAGACTTATAACTTAAATTATATACATTTTAAGCCTAGTTTAGATTTTTAAAAAAGTTCTTAAAAATCACACTTTAAAGTATAAAACTAGATTAGCTTACTCACTTATTTAGCTTATTCACTTATTAAGTACGTTATATATAAAATATAATTGTATTATTTTATTATTTTATAAAACTTTTAATATAATTAAGCCTTTTAGTTATTTTTCTATTATTATAATTAAATATCACAGCCGAAGCTAATTAAGCAGTTAAGTCTAGCAGTAATTCTATAATTGCTTACTTCTTTAATTGTATTGGGGCAGTTGCATGCTCTAACTGATAACAGAATAGCGAGTCGTTGCCTCCCCTAGCGTCCCCGAGGGCTTTGAATGCTATTTTAGATGCCCTGAACACCTGAAAGAGTGCGCATGAACCGGGAAGGGTCATCGGCGGGGGGAAGCTCTCCCGCGACGTGTTAGCAGTCCAAAGATGTTAGCGTGTTCGGCTTGTGCTCTCAGTTACCGATTGCTTCCCAGTCGACGGCAACATGACCCACCGTCCTTGACACGCGACTGGCGAAGAATACTCTGCCTTTCGGCGTTTATCAGTGCAAAGTTGCAACACGAATGAAGAAAGGACACAATCTCTAGGTAGTCCTGAGAGTCCCCAGAGTCTTCAGCAGGAGAAAGCACCTCCGTGACGTGAAGACATGACGAAGTGACATTTCCAACTTGCCTCCAGCACCTCGGACCGGTACCTCGAGTCTGCCGAGGCATGCTGAACCTTATCTGGGGATTCCCCGTTAGGCAATGGAGGCATGCGGGGTAGGGCTGCTTTAGTACTGCTTATAAAACGAGCGTAAGGGTCTGCGTGGTGAGTGGTCCACCTCGGTATCACTTGAACTACATATCGGGGCTCATCCCCGAAGCCTCACCTCGCAACCTCCTTACCACACGTGATCCATTTCGGCAGTTATTAGACGGAAAATAATTTTCTTCGCCTAGGGACCCTACGCTCTGACAACAACAACAACAACAACAACAACAACAACATCCATGCTTGCCTTCTCTTGGGCGATCGGCAATGAAATCCCCGAAGGCGGAGGTTGACATAGACTATTGATTGTGGCTTGAGGCTCGGACTCTCGGAGTCCTCTACGTTTCCGTCTTTACCTCTTCCGAACCGTCGTTCGAGTGCAGCTGTTCTGCCTACGTCCCAGGACCCCGCATAAACCTAGTTCCGTCTGCTTATAAGCAGATACATGTCCGGCTGCAATGGTCTTATGATGCTGCATTTCAGACACTACCGTCCAAGTTTCTCTTTTATCGCCGCCTTGAGCTTGATCAATATCTTAGCATGGACTCAACATATCTTTCTAAGCAACCCTACCTCCCAGGCACGGCTGCTGCGCTAGAAAAGGCACCGGATCTGGACCCATGGAAGTCTCCCCAAGACGTGATTGACTCCCGCCCGTTCATTTCCAAGATAATGGATTCTGAGAGAGATGCAATCCTATCAGATCCTAACCTGGTCATCCAGGACCGCACCATATCTGGCCCTCAAGGCGATATTATCATCTCCATCATCACACACAAGACAGGACTCTCCAACCAAACCAAGAGACCAAGCATTTTTTACGTCCACGGAGGAGGGATGGTCGCGGGTGATCGCTTCCTTGGACTAAGTCTCTTCATTCCCTTGGTGAAGAGCATGGATGTGGTCCTCCTGACTGTGGAATACCGCCTAGCCCCCGAGCATCCCGGACTAGCGCTGGTCACAGACGCGTATGCTGCGCTTTCTTGGTTCGCAGAACATACGGAAGAGTTGGGAGTCAACCCAGCTAAAATCATTGTGGCTGGCAGCTCTGCGGGCGGAGGCATTGCCGCTGGGACAGTGCTTATGGCAAGAGATCGTGGTGGGCCGCAGGTTGCTGCTCAAATGCTGCAGACTCCAATGCTCGATGATAGGAACACGACGGTCTCTGCCCAGCACTATGAGTCTGTACGTGGGGCGTACAGTTCCGCCAATAACAAGATTGCCTGGTTATGTGTTTTGGGAGACAAGGTCGGGCAGGAGGATGTCAGCTACTACATCGCTCCTGCTAGAGCTAAGGATCTGTCACGCCTACCCATCACATACGTTGACGTCGGAGGAGCCGAGCCTTTTCGGGATGAAGCGATTAATTATGCATTAAGGCTCTCCCAATGTGGTGTCTTGACCGATCTTCATGTATGGGGCGGCTGCTTTCATGGGTTTGAAATGGTATCTACCTTAGCTATCGCTAAGTCCTCGACTCAGACGAAGTACGACTGGCTTACTAGAATTTTGACGGGTACAGACTGATATACTTCATCGAAAGGCTAAGTATTGGGATAGGATCGAGAGAATTGTTAACCTCTTATATAAGAGATCAAGATGTGTTTTAACCTTCACTTACTGGGAATAATTTTGCCACAGAATCGCGACCGCATTACCTAGGCTAAGCTAGCGAAACACCCAGCAGCAGCAATTCCACCTTCATCCACATTCAACCGCGTCTTTCTTTACAACAAAATTATGGAGACCCCTTCTATAGAAAGTCAAGTATTCCTTGACCTCTAAGCTGTGAATTCTGATCCATCATTAAACGCCCGGACCGCTGCGAAGACTTACAATGTCAGCTGCGTAACGCTCAGTCGCCGGAAGAAAGGCGTTAATGTCCAACACCCCCATCTGGACCCACTATTTATACTAAAAGTACCTATTGAGAGCCAGCCGCGGCAGGAAGCATAAGAATATTGTGTTATAATTGATCTGACTAGTTAGAAAAGGGGAGATGCTGCGGTTGGATTTATAATTAGCAATATTAGCTACTGCCTTATAAATTATAATATATATAATAAGTGAGTGTAATAAATAAGTGAGTGTCATAGTACACTATACAGTAAAAAATAACCTACTATAGACAATTTAAAACTAATAATAAAATTATTAGACTTATATAAGCTATATTTCCGCTGTTAAAACCGCTGTTCGGACTTTTGTTTCTGCGCTGCCGCGTTTCTATATAGTTACGTGTTTGCATTGCTTGAGTTATTTTAAGACGAAGGACTCGATTGATTAGTCGACCTAGTTATAGATAGACTCTTATCCCTCCTCTCTTACAGAACCTTCCTCTACTAAATCCTTTAACTATTCTAGTAGGATTCCCTTAGTTTCTAATATATCACTCCTTTAGCTATATATTAATTAGTATAATATCAGCTTATAACTATATAACCTATGCATTATAGCTCTTTAGGTTATTAAAGAAGGCATTATTAATAATTATTATTTCCTTCTATTTCTCCTTTTAAGCTAATTCTTCTAATAAGACTTACTCTATCTTAATCTATTAGATTATATCTTTATCTAGCGGGGCTTATAAGAATAGGTTCTCTTAGAAGATATAGTAATTAAAGATTACTAACTGAATAAGCTTCTTACAATCAGGCTAGCTAAACTCAGCCTTTATTATGCATTTTAGGCTAGATAGGTAAGATGCTCTTTATAGCTTAGGAAGCAGGCTTCGATCTTCTTTAATTCTTTTAGCTAGTGTATATATAAGATGATTCTTATATGCTAGTATTAGTAAGGGTCTGCTAGGCTGTTATATAATGCGCTGTATGCGCATTGTGTTGTTTGTTTAATTAGGGGGGGTTATGGTGAGTCGGTTGTATTATGAGTAAGTAGTTAAATTGTAATGAATTATAAAGTATTAAATTGTAATATAATTAAAATTATAATGAGCTTAGAATGCAATAAATACAGAGCCTTTATAGGGCTTTATTATATAATGATTTTGCTTTCTAATATCTAGCTTTTCTATTTAGCTTTTCTATCTAGCTTTTCTATCTAGCTTTTTAGCTACTTAATGCATTTTAAAGGGTTAATTAGGATAGTAAGGCTTATACTTTAATATAGTAAAAACTCTAGTCATTCTAAGTTATTATTACTTTAGGGTTAGGTTTTAGACCCTTATACTATTATTTATTATTAGTTATTTTTTATTATTATTATTTAACCTCTAGCCCCTCTTTAAGTATGCGTTATTAAGGACTATAACTTTAATAAACTATATTTCTTTAGCTTAGTATATCTTAATATAATAAATATATTTTTCTTATAATTTTAAATAGCTTATTAAGCTAGATATAATAAGGTATATAGTATAAATAAATAAAAATTTAATAAATTAAAAAATAAAAATATATAAAATTCTAGAAATTTATATCTTATATATTCTCACTTAATAAGTATAATTCTTAGTTTTTAGTAATTTTTAGCTTAAATTTAATTTTTAAGAATCTTTTAAAAATTATACTTTAAAGTAAAAAGTTTAAGTATTATATACTTTTACCTATTATACTCACTTATTATATGCGTTATATCAATTAATATTAAGGCTATAGTAATAAAAGGAGTAGAAGGAGTAAAAGGTTATTAGTAGAACTTAGTAATTATAAGTTAAGGAATTAACTAATTAGAAAAGGGATTAAAGATTTAAAAAGAATAAGAAAAGATAATTAGAAAGGTAGTCAGTTTAATATAATTAGTTATAAAATGCATATATTAATAATAATAATTATTCTAGACTAGTTAGAAAAAAGCCCTAGCTTTATAAAGAGATTATTATTTAATTATATATTTAATCTAATAGAGGATTTAGACAATTTATTATAGTAAAACTGGGTAAGATATATTCTAAATTTTAAGACTATTAGATATATATCTAATACTTAAACTCTAATTTTATTAAAGGTTCTTATTATAAATATCTTTTATAGTTATAATATAAAGAAGATAGGCTTTTTAAAGTATATTATATACTATTATAAAGCTAAAGATTAAGAGATTTAATATATTATTTATAATCTTATTTAATAAGAGCTAAAGGAGATATTTCCTTATTAATTATATATTTTATATATAAAAACTTTATAATTAGAATAGTAATTAAACTCGGATTATATAATTAAATCTAATATATATATTACTTATATATTGCATCTAACTATGCATTGCACTTTTTCTAGCCTTTAACCTAAGAACTTTAATAAAAATATAATATAATATTTAATTAGTTTAAACTAATCACTATACTCTTTTATAAATACCTTAATAGTAATTTAATAAGTCCTTATATTATAGCCAGTCTTTTTATAAGTTCTATAGTGCCTTTCTTTTAGTTATACTAACCCTTCTTAGCTACTACTTTTTAATAATTTAGCCTATACTTATATATTAATATCTATTTGATTAATTACTTTCTTTCCCTCCTCTAAAATTATCTTTCCTCTATTTTATAAGTAGGTTCTTTTTACTTTATATTACTTACTAAGAGTCTTATTTACCTATCGAAGGATCTAGTTCTTAGACTTTAATAATACTTTTTAATATATTATTACCTTTATTCCTTTAGAAAATGACTTAAGTGCCTTAAGGATAGATACTAAAGAGCTATTCTAATACCTTCTTGCTTATCTTTTAAAGTATTTAGACTGCGAACTAGCCTTAAGCACTATTTTTAAAGTCTTTAAGACCTAAGGGTTAAGGAAGCTAACCTTATCTATAGCTAGTATTAGAGTCTATAACTATATATTAAGCTTTAATATAATATTTTCTAAGTTTAAGAAAATAAGTCTAGCCCTTTAAAAACCTCTTTTAATATTACTTCTTATTATAGTAGCTTTATAAGCAGTATAAAAGGCTAGAAAGAACTCAGTCTTAAAAACATGGGTTATTAAGCATTTGATTAATTACTTAATTTCTTAACTATATGCTTTTTTAAGTAGCTTAAAACACCTACTATTAAGAGGTTAAAGCAGATAAAATGAATGAGGAAGTATATAGAGCATAATAATATTATTTTCCTTATAATATATTTTAAAGTTAGTTAAGTAATAGCTCTAATGCCTATTAAAAATAAGAATATAATAGTAATTAATTAATCAGGCCTTAGTATACTAATTAAAGTGCTTAAGTTATTTAAGACTTATTTTATTATTAGTCTATTTATTTTAAGTTATGATAATAGCCTAATCTTTTAAGAAGTTACTTTCTTAGTATTAGCTAGTAAGGTAATATTAGCCTATAACTATAATAAATAGTGCGATTACTTAACCTTTAGTATTAATTGCTTAAATAGCTATAACCTATTCTCAGTTTTTAAACTATACTGATTTTGCCTTTTTATACCTTTCTATACTTATAATAACTATTCTACTTATAATAATGCTTATTATAAAGCCAGTCTTATTAAAATTATAAATATTAGTAAAAGTAATATTATATTCTATAATTATATTCTTTATAAGCCTGAACTAATTATAAATAATAGTTAGATCTTTATATTTAGCCTTTTAATAATTATATTTATAAAAAAAAACGCGTTTTAAGGTCTAGTTATTACTTAATAGAGTTAGAAGCTTAGCGCTTACTAATAGGTAATGCATTATAGTTAGTAAGTAGTTAATTGGCTATTTCTTTAATATTATATAATTATAAAAGAAATCCTTATAAATCTAGATTAAGAATAAACTGAATAATAATTTATTCCTCTAGATCAAATAGCTAATATAATAAGTTAATCTAATTATATTAAGATTGAATGCCCTTTTATTAATAATGTAACTTATGCTTATTAACCTTATATTAAGGTTATAGCCCTTAGTAGCATACACTCAGAGAGAGGCTAGAGGTTAAACAGTTAAAAAAAAAATATAACTAATAGTGAATAACAGTATGAGGGCCTAAAACCCAAGCCTAAGGCAATAGTAACTCAGAATGACTAGAGTTTCTACAGCATTAGGGTATAAGCCTTGCTATCCTATTCAACCCTTTAAGATGCGTTATTAGAAAAGCTAGACAGAAAAGCTAGATAGAAAAGCTGGATAGAAAAGCTAGATAGAAAAGCTTAACAGAAAAGCTAGATGTCAGAAGGCAAAATCGTCATGCGATAAAAGCCCCGTAAGGGCTCTGCATTCATCACATTCCAAGTTACCTCATCGCAATTCTAAGTCGCAATTCAATTACCTCTTTACAATTCCAGTCATATCGCAATTCAACTTATTAAAGACTAATTATAACAAACACTATAATAAACGTCTAATATAATACACTCTACACTCTTAATAACTCAGGTTTTAGTAACTACTATGCTCTTTCTATATATAACTTAGATACTAAGCTTAGTAAGGATATAAAAACCTTTAATAAGCTAAAGGCTATAATAGTAGATTATAGTTTTAAGAAAATTAGAAATATTAAAACTTAGTAACTTTTTAATAGTAAGTAAGTCACTTTAGCAATCTTTAAAACTAAGGTATTCTTAAGACTATGCTTTTTTAAAAGTAATTAATAATTTAAGAACTATATTAAAAATAAATAATACTTTTTAAAATAATTAATAATAAAACTAGTAATTAAAATATCTTTAAAAGAAATAGCATTTTTTAAGTTACTAACTAATATTAATAAAGAGTAAATAATATAAGTTATAAGTAATATAATTATTATTAATATATAAAAGGACTAAGAATAATAGAAGGATATAGTAAAAGGAGGTTTTATTAATAAGTTTCTAGTAGTTAAAGGAGGAGGGATAAGAGTCTATTTATAATTAGGTTAATTAATTAATTAAGTCCTTTATTTTATAATAACTTAAGTAATGCAAATACGTAACTATATAGAAATGCAGTAATGAGGAATGCAGTAGTGTAAAAACAAAAGTCCGAATAGCGGTTTTAATAGCGATTAACCTTATATATACTTATAGTATATTAAATACTTAATTTTAGGTTATTTTAAAGAGCTTGAAGAGTAAGAAGGGTTTTTACTTTAGTATTTAATTATAATATATTTAGTAATTAAGATTTACTTAATAAAGTGAAAAGTTAGATATAAAAAGAAAAAGTGCGATATATAGTTAGATGCAATGTATAGGTAATATATACATTATATTAATATACTCTTTTAAATCTAGTACTTTTTATATAATTAATTTAATCTTTTAAAGTTATTATAAGATTATTCTTCTTTTTAATTTAGTAAAATATATAATATTTTAATTATTAAAAAGAATATAATGTATATAATAAGCGAATGTCTTAAATAAGTAAGTGTTTTATTCAGATTTTCACTTTAAATCGCGATTTTAAAATAATTTTTAAAAACTCAAACTAACTTTAAAATAGCTCTAGTTTTAAATATAGCTTAATTATAACATATATTATCCTTATAAACTTTCTTAAGCTATATACCTATAGTGCTAGTAGTATAAAATTCGCACTGTTTTTTACTATTTATATTTATAATTAGCTTAATAAACTAGTTAGAAATATAAAGAAAATACTATTTTATAACTTTTTTTTTTAAAAGCTTGAAATTAATTCTTTAGAAATTTACTAATTAAATAGCCTGTTTTAAAAAATACAAAATGTGTACTTTTAGCTATATAATATAAGTAGGACACTCGCTTGTTTAAGACATTCACTTATTATATGTAAAGGCTATAGCAGTGGAAGGAGTGGAAGGAGTGGAAGGTTATTAGTAGAACTCGGCGATTGTGGGTCAAGGAATTGACCAATCAGAAAAGGAATTAAAGATTCAGAAAGAGCAGGAAAAGACAATTAGAAAGATAGTCAGTTTAAAGTGATTAGTTAAGAAATGCATGTATTGATGATGATAATCATTCTGGACTGGCTAGAGAAAAGCCCCAGCTTTATAGAGAGATTGCTATCTAGTCATATGTCCAATCTAATAGGGGATTTAGACAATTTGTTATAGTAAAACCGGGTAAGACGTGTCCCGAGTTTTAGGACTGTTAGACGTATGTCTGATGCTTGAACTCTAACCTTATTGAAGGTTCTTATTATAGATGTCCTTTGTAGTTATAGTATAAGGAAGGTAGGCTTTCTAAGGCATAATATATACTATTATAAAGCTAAAAATTAGGAAATTTTGAATATATTATTTATAGTCTTATTTAATAAGAGCTAAAGGAGATATTTCCTTATTAGTTATATATTTTATATATAAGGCCTTTATATTATATAATGTACTTAATAAGCAAGTAATGCAAATAAGCGAGTAATGTAGATAAGCGAGTAATGTAAATAAGCAAGTAATGCACTAATATTATACAGTTAAAAGGCTAAACTTTAAGTTTTCTAAAACGTATTAAAGAATTTATAGAAATATAAAAAATAATTTTTATAAGTCTAATTAAAAAAATCATATAGTAATATTTTTTTTAGGTTTTTAAAAAAAAGCTATATAGCTATTAAATTTAAAAAAACTAAAAAGAAAATAGTATAAATAATATTTTTCTTAATAACCTTATAAAAATTTGTTTTTAAAAAATGTAAAAAAAGTTATAATTAATATTCCTTATATATTAAAGCTTATTTTAAAATTTTAATTAGTTTGGATCTTTTTTAAACTTTAAAGAATTATTTTAGCTTAAAGTATAAATACTAAGAAATTTTAAGTGTAGGACTCGCTTATCTACGTTGCTTGCTTATTATATATATTATATTAAGTATATAAAATTAAATTTTTAATTTATAAAAATATAATTTTTTATTAATTAAAATATATTTTAAAAAATTAAATATTAAATATTATATTATTAAATTATTAAATTTTAAAGAATATATATATTAACTTATAAAAATATAATAAGAATTAATTTTTAATTCATAATATATAAAATTATTTTTATATTTAATTATAGAATTTAATATTAAAAATATAATAATACTTTATAATTTAATATAATTATATATATTAAATTATAATTATCATTATAAATATAATATTTTAAATATAAAATAATAATTAAAATAATCTTTTTATTAAAATAAATATAAGAATATTATTTATATTATTATAAAGACACTGTTAAAACCACTGTTCAGACTTTTATTTTTATACTATTACATTTCTATATTATGTATTTGCATTACTTAAGTTATCTTAAGATAAAGGACTCGATTAATTAGTTAACCTAATTATAAATAGACTCTTATCCCTCTTTTCTTAGAAAACCTTCCTTTATTAAATCCTTTAACCTAATAAGATTCCCTTAGTTTTTAATACAATTATCACTCCTTTAGCTATATATTAATTAGTATAATATCAGCTTATAACTATATAACCTATATATTATAGCTCTTTAGGTTATTAAAGAAGGTATTATTAATAATTATTATTTCTTTCTATTTCTTCTTTTAAACTAATTCTTCTAATAAGACTTACTCTATCTTAATCTATTAGATTATATCCTTATTTAGTAAGGCTTATAAGAACAGGTTCTTTTAGAAGATATAGTAATTAAAAATCACTAGCTAAATAAGCTTCTTATAGCTAAGCTAGCTAAACTCAGTCTCTATTATATATTCTAAGCTAAATAGGTAAGATACTCTTTATAGCCTAAGAAGCAGGCTTTAATCTTCTTTAATTCTTTTAGTTAGTGTATATATAAGACGATTCTTATATGCTAGTATTAGCAAGGGTCCGCTAGGCTATTGTATAATGCACTATATGCGCATTATGTCGTTTATTTAGTTAGGGGGGGTCATTTTAAATTGCAATGTGATGGGAATTATAAAGTAGTAATTAAATTGCGATGTGATTGGAATTGTAATGAGCTTGGAATGCAATGAACCCTTATGGGGCTTTTATTATATGACGATTTTGCCTTCTAATATCTAGCTTTTCTATCTAGCTTTTCTATCTAGCTTTTCTATTTAGCTTTCCAGCTGCTTAACGTATCTTAAAGGGTTGATTAAGATAGTAAGGCTTGCACTCTAATATTATAAAAACTCTAGTCATTCTGAGTTACTATTGCTTTAGGCTTAGGTTTTAGGCCTTTATATTATTATTTATTATTAGTTTTTTTTTTTTTTTTTTTTACTATTTAACCTCTGGCCTCTCTCTGAGTGTGCGCTACTAAGGACTATAACCTTAATATTATTATAAAGTATTAATTAATTAAAAAATTAAAAAGTATTTAAATAAATTAGATATAATAGTTATATTCACAAGCTAGCTTATACAGAGTATAAAAAAGCTCTAGAAAGGTTCTTAAAGAATAGACTAAGGTCTATATTAGTAAAGTAATTAAGTTATACTTACTAAGCAGTAATTATAGTATTATATTAAGTAATAATTAATATATAATAATGTATAGTAATTAAAGTAAATTAAAGTAACTAAGTTATATTAATAGCTAAGGAGCTAGTATTCTAATAATAGCCAGTTTTTTAAGTTTATATACTATATAGTATGAGGTTTAATTATCTTAGTTATAAGAGTGATTATAGTAATTACTAGAGTGATTATAGTAATTAATAAAGTAATTATAGTAATTAAAGAAGTGATTATAATAATCATTCTATAGTTTAATATAATTAGTTCATAATTAGTAAGAAAATTATAAGGACTATGTAATATTAAGTGCTTATATTTATATAAGTTATAATATTAGATTTTATATTAGAATATAAGTTTTAATTATAATAAAAATATAAATTTTTAATATTTTTATAAAAGTAATAGCTTTATAAAACTATTAATTAATATATTTATTATAAATAATTAGTTATTTATAACTTTATTCTTTTTATAAATCGAATATAATTAATAATTATAAATATTAATATAATTAAGCTTTATAATTAGTTGAATTATTTACTTATTATTATAGTAAATTAATATTAAGCTTATAATTATAATACTAATTTTTTAAAGCAATTAGTTTAAAAATGTATTTTTTTATTATATTTAAAAGTATTAATAACTTAGCTTTTATATTAAAAGTTATACTTATATTTTATATTATAGCTTTTTATATAATCAAGTTATTGTATATTTTAATAATATATTCTTATAATAACTTTTTAATTATTAAATAATTATTAAAAGCTACGTATTTTATTTTAAAAAGATAACTATACTTTAGAATTACTATATAATAGATATAAAATATTTAATATTAAAAAAGTATAAGATACATTAATTAATTACTTTTTAATATTTTTAACTTAGCTTATTATTAAATCAGCTTAGTTTTAAAAATATAAAGCTAATATTTAATTTTATAATATTATTAATATTAGCTTTAATATAGATAATAAGCATTGGGTTTTGGGCCCTCACACTGTTATTTACTATTAGTTTTTTTTTTTTTTTTTTACTATTTAACCTCTGGCCTCTCTAAGTGTGCACTACTAAGGACTATAACCTTAATATATAATAAGCATATTAATTAAATAAGCTTATTACTTAAAAATTATTACTCTTAATTTAGAAATTAAAATAAATATATAATAAAATATTTAATTAATTAAGATTAATTATTATACTCTTCTCTAAATATTATAATAACTATTTAATATATTCTTATATTATAACTAGTCTTACTATATATTTTATAATGCCTTTCCTTTAGTTATACTAATCTTTTTTAATTATAATATTTTAATAATTTAATTATTAATTATATATTAATATACTTCTAATTAATTATATTATTTCCTTTATTTATAATTATCTTTTTTATTTTATAAATAGTTTTATTTTATTTTATATTACTTATTAAGAGTTTTATTTACTTCTTAATAGATCTAGTTTTTAGACTTTAATAATACTATTTAATATATTATTACCTTTATTCTTTTAAAAAATGACTTAAGTATATTAATAATAAATACTAAAGAGCTATTTTAATGCTTTTTAATCTATCTTTTAAAGTATTTAAATTAAGAAGTGGCTTTAAGAATAGTCTTTAGTATTTTAAGTACTTAAGAGTTAGAGAAGCTGGCCTCTTCTTTAATAAATATTAGAGTCTATAGTTATATATTAAGTTTTAATATAATACTTTCTAAGTCTAAAGGAATAAGCCTAGCCTTTTAAAAACCTTTTTTAATATTACTTTTTATTATAATAGCTTAGTAAATAATATAAAAAGCTAAAAAGAAGTTAGTTTTTAAAATATAAGTAATTAAGTATTTAATTAACTATTTAATTTCTTAATTATATATATCCTTAAATAGCTTAAGGTACTTTATATTAAGAGGCTAAAATAAATAAGATAAATAAAATAGTATATAAAGTGTAATAATATAATTCGCTTTATAATATTTTTTAAAGTTAATTAAGTAATAACTTTTATACTTATTAAAGATTAGAAGATAATAGTAATTAGTTAATTAAGCCTTTATATATTAATTAAAGTGCTTAAGCTACTTAAGACTTATTTTATTATTAATCTAACTATTTTAAGTAATTATAATAGCTTAATTATTTAAAAGGTTGCTTTTTTAGTATTAATTAGTAAGATAATATTAGCTTATAATTATATTAAATAGCTAGATTACTTAGCTTTTTATATTAATTACTTAAATAATTATAATCTATTTTTAATTTTTAAGCTAAACTGATTTTAGGTTTTTATATCTTTTTATACTTATAATAACTATATTACTTATAATTAAGCTTATTATAAAGCCAGTTTTATTAAAGTTATAAATATTAATAAGAGTAATACTATATTTTTATAAAGGCTATTATAATAGGCTGACTTTAGAAGGGCTAAGTAATAGCTAGTATAACAGCTACTAGTACTATATAACACTACCCTTTACTACTAAAGCAAAAGGATATGTATTAATTAATTGCTATTACAATTAACTAACTAGCTATATAAAGTCTTTTACTATAAGGCTAGAGCAAAGCTCTAGCCTATAACAGCTATAGTAATAAAAAGAGTGAAAGGAGTAAAAGGTTATTAATAGAACTTAGTAATTATAAGTTAAAGAATTAACTAATTAAAAAAAGGATTAATGATTTAAAAAGAGTAAGAAAAGATAATTAAAAAGGTAGTTAGTTTAATATAATTAGTTAAGAAATGCATATATTAATAATAATAATCCTTATAGACTAGTTAAAGAAAAGCTCTAGCTTTATAAAGAGATTACTATTTAGTTATATATTTAATTTAATAGGGGATTTAGATAATTTATTATAGTAATACTAAGTAAGATATATCCTAAGTTTTAAGACTATTAGATATAGGTCTAATACTTAAACTCTAACTTTATTAAAGGTTCTTATTATAAATATCTTTTATAATTATAATATAAAGAAGATAGGCTTTTTAAAGTATATTATATATTATTATAAAGCTTAAAATTAAGATTTTTAAATATATTATTTATAGTCTTATTTAATAAAAGCTAAAGAAGATATTTCTTTATTAATTATATATTTTATATATAAGAACTTTATAGTCTTTTTTAAATACATTTTCTTATAATATATTTACTACTTAAGGACTTATATATAAAAAACTCTTTTTAAAAGAAAAGAATTCTTATATTTTTCCTTTATTAAGGAATTTAAGTGAAAACCTTATATAGGGTTAAAAACTCTTAGTTATTTTTAGTAGCTTTATAGTTATATAGACTTAGAATTACTGTCACGGCCTGGGCGACCTCTTGAGAGGCCAGGGCGGTCACGGCCGGCAGAATCGGAAGTATGGGGATACTTGAGGCCGGAGTGAGCGGACCCACTTTAAACAGAGTGAGCGATAGTACGGACGCTCACTCACACGATGCTCCACAGAGTGAGCATCGTGAGCAGACGGGACTAAGGCATGGTGAGCACCCTAGTATATAGTCATCTGAGAAGTGCATATCTAGTATGGGTAGCTCCTCAGCTATCAATACAACTTGGTTACATTGAGTACGTTCACTCTACTATTACCAGACGTGACAAGCATTGTTCAATCTTGACTCGCCTGATTACTTTGTTATATAAACCCCCAGATCAGGACCCAGCGTACCCTAGCCTTATGAGGATAGTGTATTGACCCGATCGTCACACGTTGATAGCTCTTGTTCACTGTATTACTCGCGTCGAGCTTGAACAATATCGAATTGCTACAATGGCTCTACCTACTACACCTGGTTCGACTCTATCCTCTTTTCGTCAGCCGACAGGCAAACCACCTGTCCCGGTCCCGATGGACACGGACGACGAGGAAGAAGTTATTGCGCCCGCAAGTCACGAAGCGGAGGTACGCAAACTGGAGCGACACAACAAACGACTTGGCGATGAGTTCAACAAACTTGCCGAAGCCTCCCACAGGGACGCTGTCAAGAAGCAAGGACAAATCGACAACTTGAACGACCAAGTCAAGGCACTCATGGACAAACTCGAGAGGCTCACCGAGGCCTCTGAGAAACAAACCAGCCTCTACAGGGACCACATCGAGAATCTGGCCTCCAATTCGGCAACAGGAAAAGACGCCGGAGAAATCCTTAAACCAAGACAACCGGACCCCTATGACGGATCCGCAGCTGCGCTCCAAGGATTCCTGACGCAGCTCAGGGCCTACCAGCTGTACTATCCAACCCAGTTCGTCACTAGCGACGCTAAAGTCCGGCATGCTACAGGGTTCCTCAAGGATAAAGCTCTCCGATGGTTTGAACCCGTCATGAGGGACTACGTCAACCACGTCTACGCTGATAGGAAGGAAGAAACCAGGGCCATCTACGGAAGCTATGAAGTCTTTGAGCACGAGCTCAGAAGCGCTTTCGGACTCTAGGACGAGAAGCGAGCAGCGGAATAGCAAATCCAGAAACTCCATCAGAAAGGAGCAGCGTCCACGTACGCAGCTGAACACCGCAACCTCGCCTCACGACTTAACTGGGGAGAAGAAGGATATATGGCAAGCTTCTACAAAGGGTTGAAGTCCGATGTCAAAGACGCGATGGTCGGGAAAACTAAACCCACTACGTACAACGGACTGGTATAACTTGCTGTGGAAATCGATGACCAGCAATTCGAAAGATGATAGGAAAAGAAGGCTGAGAAGTCCGGAGGATCCTACACCCCGCAGTGGAAGAACAGAGGAAACCACGCAAATCAAGGAAAGAAACGACAAACGGATACCTCGTACGGAACAGACTCAGGCCCTATGAACATTGGGATGGTTAAGAAAGACTACTCCAAGGTCCTCTGTTGGAACTGCGGCATCCTGGGACACACTTTCCGCAAATGCCGAAAGCCTAAAACCGATTAATAATACAAACCGGTACCTGAAGGTAAGAAGAAGGTAGGATGGGTCGGCTAATAGGAGGAAGAACTACAGATGGGTAAGAAAACAGTCGCGATGGCCAGAGCAGGTTATGATAATACGGGGATTTCATCCAATGAAATCACCCCCCTCGCGAACGAGGAACTTAAGAGCGAAGAGACACTCAAAAACGAAACCTATGAGGAAGGGAAGCCAAGCTGGAAGACAGAAAAAGAACAGCAAACACCCCTTGAGGATCGATGGAAGGGTATGACTTCTAACATTAATAACATCTTAACGCTCTGGATACTAGTTCCATTACCTTTAAGGCCGAAGAAGGAAAGACCACCTTGCGGTACTATCAGAAAGATTGGTATGGTTAGGAAGGGCAAGGAAATCCGAAAGGAAGACACCTTCAAGTACATTCGACCAACGGTGGAAATGACGGATGAAGAAAGCGACATCCCAGATCGACAACCTGCCCTGAAAACACTACCAATCGTGGTATCCCCTTGCGAGGGCACTACCAAAATCTCATGACAATAACAAACGAACGATGAAATCAGACGCAAGTACTACTTGCGCAAGGAAGGAGAACCAAGCATCAGCGCAGGCGCTAAAGCCAGACAAGCAAGGAGGCTTGGACTCCCCATCACCGACAAAGACATACTAGCCCCCGCGGACGAGGACCCCGAGTCTAGCGACGGCGGCAGTATTGACGACACCTCGGAGGAAGAATCAGTCGCCCTGTAACTACTTAAACAGGAGCTAGGAGAAAGCACCTTAGATTACTCCCTGGGAAAAGACGGAAAAAGCGAGCGTATGCTGAAGCAGCTCGTTGAATGAACGTCAGACGCGGCGGAAGGATAACCTATCTATGTCCGCGCGATCTAGCGAAAAGACCTTACTGAGGCAGACAACCGGTTAGGACGAGCGATTGTCGGCGACGAACCATCGCTACACCCCCGACACCCTGGGCACATCGACGTGTCCTAGATATCGTGCACCTACTACGCATGCTTGCTGCATCGCTTCGAGAAACTTTACCATGACTGCTATCCTATACGAACTGTACTCCAGCCGTTATAACGGTTCTATGACGGAACTGAGACACGGGACTATAGAATCGTCGAATGGTTCGAAGGAATGGGAGTGGCTTAGCTCGAGCTATGAAACAACTTCTACCCCGAGGAATGCGTCGAAAAGGACTTAACGATTAATAACTGCGTTACAGAAGAATGCTGTGTGCACGAGAGGGAAAAAGTACAGTTGTAGCACGGCCCGCTGAAGTGCCTAGCCGACTACGCCATGAACTGCAGCAACAGGAAGTGCCTCGAGCACGCAGAATACTCACAGGCGATCCATGAGAGGATCCACAAGATGCACAGAGATGGGTTCGACTTTAAGACCCGCACAGGAGGAGAACTCCGCGACAGGCTGTGGTACGAGGAAATCCGCAAGCACGCAAAAAACGACACTCGCCGTCTGTAACAGAGCGACAGACGAGCACGGCGGAAGCAGAGACGTTACTTCCGAAGAAGGCTCTAGGTGCTGTGAGAGGTCCTGAAGAAGACACAATCACGACAGAAGTCCGAATCAATGGAGTATGGGTAACAGCGCTGGTGGACTGCGGTGCTGCTATGAATTACATCCAACCAGAGTTGGTAAATAAGTTGGCATTGCTATGGAAACATAAGAAATTCCCTTACGAAGTGTCTAACCTGGAAGGAATACCTTTCAGCTACGACGAAGGAAGGGTGCTACGGGAGATTGATTACCTCAAAGTACTTGTGGAAGGAAGAAACTAAGGAGTGGATTTCGATATCCTCGACGTCGAAGACTACCCAGTGGTGCTGGGACGACCTTGGCTACGAAGGCATAACCCCGATATCGACTGGGAGAAAGGCCAAATGCGTTGGAGAAACGCATCTCCCCAGATCGCGGACAGCGATGGACACGACCCGAGATCTCAAGCTTCGATCGGCGACAGAAATAACGACGAAGTCACGAAGGAAGAAACGACAGACACTTCCTCACCCCCAAAGGGAATAAAACGGAAGCACTAACAAGGAAAAATGCGACACATAAAACGAGTCATCGCATTCATCTGAAAACAGTTCAGACAGATGGATAAGGACCTTGAAGAGCAGAAAAAATAACGACAAGCAGAGGAGGAACGATTTAAAAACGTACCCCTGAGATACTGAATCTACGAAAAACTCTTCAAGGAGGAACTTGAGACTGGCCTTCCAGAACCAAGCGAATGGGACCTGGAAATCGTCCTGAAGGACGGGACCAACCCCAAGTTTTTTCCCATCTACAACCTTAATAATAACGAGCTGACAACGCTGAGAGAATACATCTAAGAAATGGAGAGAAAAGGCTATATCCAGAAATCGAAGTCTTCAGCCGGATACCCAGTCATGTTTGTACCCAAAAAGAACGGAAAGCTACGCCTCTGCGTGGACTACAGGCAACTCAACTCAATCACTGAGAAGGATCGCATACCGTTACCCCTGATCCCTGAGATGCGCGACAGGCTGCATGGGGCTAAGTGGTTCACGGCGCTCGATCTCAAAGGAGCCTATAACCTGATCCGTATCAAATAAGGACATGAATGGAAGACCGCTTTCAGAACCAAGTTCGGGCTATACGAATACTTGGTTATGCCTTTTGGACTCACTAATGCGCTAGCTGCATTCTAACGAATGATTAATAACGTGCTGCGCGAATATCTCGATATCTTTGTTGTATGCTACCTAGACGACATACTCATTTTCTCTGAAAACGAGGAAGATCATGAGCGATACGTCCACACGGTATTGCAGAAGCTACAAGACGTAAACTTGCTTGTTGAACTAGAAAAAAGCAACTTCCATGCTTTGGAAGTAGAGTTCCTTGGGCATATCATATCCTATAACTAGGTGCGGATGGACCCTAAGAAGATCGCGGCAGTACGGGAATGGAAACAACCCGAAAACCTTACGGAACTGCAATCCTTCCTTGGATTCGCAAACTACTACCGACGATTCATCAAACACTTTAGCAAACATGCTATCCTACTCACCAGATTCATAAAGAAAGGAGTTAAGTTCAAATGGAATGATGAGGCAGAACAGGCCTTCTAGTCAATTAAGGACGCAATCACCTCGGAACCCATCTTGGCATCATTCGACCCTGATAAAGAAATCGAATTGGAAACCGACGCCTCAGGATTTGCACTAGGCGGCCAGATCGGATAAAGAGATGAAAACGGATTGTTACACCTTATTGCATTCTACTCGTATAAAATGCATAGAGCAGAACTCAACTACCCTATCTATGACTAAGAATTCCTAGCTATCGTCAACTGCTTTAAGGAATTTCGACATTATCTTTTAGGAAGCAACCACAAGGTCAAGGTCTACACAGATCATAAGAATATCTCATACTTTGTAACAACGCAGAAACTCAGTAGACGATAACTCAGATACGCCGAATATCTATCAGAATTCGACTATACTATTATCCACGTGAAAGGATCAGAAAACGGACGAGCCGATGCGATCAGCCGACGCGCTGATTTCGATACCGGAAAGATCAAAGCTAGCGAGCAAATCTTCTCCTTCACCCCTGAGGGACACTTGCAACAAAAATACTTGGGATACATACACTAGTGCTACGAATGCCTACTACGGGTAACACTTGGCGGCACGTACTATACGACCTGCGATAACGAACTACTGAAGAAAATTGAGCAATACAATCAGACCTACGAAATGGACAGGGTCATAGGAAACCCCTGCCCGATCCCCGCTTCACAGTTGGAACCACGGAAACTGTAAGTTCTGACGGAACTGTAAGAATAGCTTGTGCGGGAGATATATTCTCACACACTATACGGACACTAAGGAGTCAATAAAACCCTTGAGAGAGTCAAAACGATATACACATTTCCTAGAATCAAGAAGGTCGTACAAGACGTCATCCGACAATGCAGCCTTTGTGCGAAAACCAAGGCATGACGCCATAAGCCCTACGGAGAACTGCAGCCCCTGCCAGTGGCTCAGAGACCATGGCATTCTATTACCATGGATTTTATTATGAAACTACCCCTGTCAGAAGACCCAGTAACCGGAGCCTTCTATGATAGCATTCTTGTCATTGTGGACAGATTTACGAAGTTTTCCTATTTTGTACCTTATAGAGAGGCAACAGACGCAGAAGAATTCGCCTACGTGTTCAATCGAAACATCGTTAGTATACACGGATTACTAGTGGAAATCCTAACCGACAGAGGACCTCCATTCACATCCAAGTTTTGGCAAGCTTTGATGGCATAGCTTGGACTTAACTACCGATTAACTACCGCATTCTGACCATAAGTGGACGGGCAAACAGAAAGGACGAACCAGATCCTCGAATAATACCTACGGTGCTACATTAATTACGAATAGAACGATTGGGTTGAAAAACTACTAATGGCCTAACTAAGCTATAATACCGCTACATATGAAAGCACGAAGCTCACACTAGCATTCGCGAATTTTGGATTCATACCCGATGCGTACTATAGACTGCGAGAAGGAATCATTAACCCTTACGCGATACTTACCTCTGATAAACTGAAAAACCTCTATGAAGAACTGAGGACTGAACTCGAGTTTGTCAGAAACCAGATGAGGAAATACTATGACCCTAAACGGATGAAGGGACTATCCTTTTCAGAGGGGGACATGGTCCTCTTGGCTATAAAAAATGTTTCGACGGACAGGCTAAGCAAAAAACTCGACTATAAGTTCATCGGACCCTACAAAGTTCTGGAAAAAATCTTAGAAAACAACTACAGGTTGGACCTGAAGAGCAAAAAACATCCAGTGTTCCACATTTCACTGCTGGAACCATTCGAAAACACAATCATGGTCAATAACGGTCACGACCACGAACCACAGGTGGAAGATCCAGAAGAATATCACGTCGAGGAGATCCGCGAAATGAAGAAAATCGACGGTCAGACAAAATACCTCGTCAAATGGAAAGGCTACCCTGAAAGCGAAACATCGTGGGAACCACCAGGAAACCTCAACCACGCGCAGCGCCTGCTGAAGGCGTTTCATGCGCGACATCGGAAAGCAAAGAAGGATTAAAGTCCAAAGAGCTCAAGTCCACCCTAGACTAATCAATCAGATCGGTGTGGACAAGGGACTGTACATCGGAGATGGTCTCGGACGTCTCAGCCACCACCTCATCCAGGCCCTCTAAGGCCTCCTGGTTAAGACGAACCATCTCATTTCCTTTCGAAATCAGGGAGCGATGCTGCTTACGCACGCGCGACAAGCGGGCAAGCGACTCCTCCAACTCCTGCTGACGAAGGACGAAGCTTTTCTGGGCCTCGGCGAAAGCGGCGTGACGAGCTTGCAGTAACTCTTCGGCAGCCAGCTCCTCTGCGTCAAGACGCCTCGCCTCCGACAGAACCCGCGTCACTACGGAAATCAGCAACCACATTCATTTTAATAGACACACACCCAAAACTCATGAGAATTTAGCGGTATACCCGTTACGTCGCACGGACGACCTAAGTGTGTACAGAGGCCGCATTTTCCCCCATCCACCATTTTGCAAACAGCCCCTCGGGCTGAATAGTGAGTATAGGGCATTACCTCGAACCCGGCGTAATCAATGTATTCGGCAGAAGCAATACGACGGCGTGTGGCGTCGGAAGGTGGCGGTTTCTCAGGTTTCTTGTTTTTGGAAACACGGCTGGACATTATGTCAGCATTTCTTTTGTAAATAATCAAGAGCAAGTTGGGGAACCACCACACTGGGGACCAGCTAGCTATAAATACGATCTTGAGGATAAGATTATTGGAGGGGAGACATTGTGTCACGGCCTGGGCGACCTCTTGAGAGGCCAGGGCGGTCACGGCCGGCAGAATCGGAAGTACGGGGATACTTGAGGCCGGAGTGAGCGGACCCACTTTAAACAGAGTGAGCGATAGTACGGACGCTCACTCACACGATGCTCTACAGAGTGAGCATCGTGAGCAGACGGGACCAAGGCATGGTGAGCACCCTAGTATATAGTCATCTGAGAAGTGCACATCTAGTATGGGCAGCTCCTCAGCTATCAATATAACTTGGTTACATTGAGTACGTTCACTCTACCATTACCAGACGTGACAAGCATTGTTCAATCTTGACTCGCCTGATTACTTTGTTACATAAACCCCCAGATCAGGACCCAGCGTACCCTAGCCTTACGAGGATAGTGTATTGACCCGATCGTCACAATTACTCTTAGTCTTTTAAAGTCTATAAGGTTTAGACTTTTAATAAAAAAGTCTGTTATATTATCCTTACTTCTTATATAATATAAGGTTATTTTCTCTTCTTTTATTTTATCTCTTATAAAGTAATAAAATATATTTATATATTTTAATCTTTTATAATAAGAAGAGTTTTTAGCTAGTTATTTAGCTGCTTTATTATCTATTAAAGTAAGAAGTATAGATCTTATTAGAGGTTACTAAATAGTAAAAGTATAAGCTTATAACTTATATAAGGATATTCTTATAAAGAATAATAAAGTAAGAAGTATATAAAGATAAGAGTGTCTTATCAGAAGATAGTTTATTATAGTATATAGTAATAGTATATAATTCTATTATATGAGGAAATAAGCTCTAGAAGTAGTCCTTCTTTTATAAACAAATTAAGCCAGCAAATATATAGTTACTAAAACATAATGTATAGTATTAAGAAACCTAAAAATTCAGCTATTTAATAGTATTATTTTTGTAATTATATGTTAAGGGAATGCTGAGATATTTTAATTTTAAATTACGGAGGAATTGAAAGCTTTAATTATAAAGTAAAATTGCTTAATTTTAAAGCACAGACTAATATTAGGCCGATTAACTATTGTTAGTTATATAGTGTAAATAGTTTCATTAATACTGTGTTTTAGTATATTTAAATAGAATTTTATATAGAATTTTTAAGCTTATTATAAAGCTTAAAACTTAGCTTATTAAAGGAGATATATATATTTATATATTTATTTGGGTTTAACACTTATCATGTACGTTAGCCTCTTATTATATTAAATAATAAAGTAGATTATATTTTATAATTATAATATAAACCTAAGTCTTTATAGTTATTTAAATACTTTTAAATTAAGTCTAGAGCTTTAAAGTAAGAGGTATTAGGTTTAAATATAAACCTTAAAACATTATTAATAGTATAAGCTATATTAAGTCTAGTCTTTATAAAGGGATATAAGAAAGAACTAACTTCTCTTTAATATTATAATATATCTTTATTAAAAAGAGTTATAATTACTTTTTATAGCTTATTTCTAATTATAGAAGGAACTTTAGAAGTTTTTATATTTTATTTATTATTTTCTATTATTTTAGAATGTATATATTTTATTTGGTTTATATATAAGCCTTTATTCTCTTAGTCTATAGTTATATTCATTCTTAAGAATTCGTTTATCTCTTTTAAAGACTGCATTTTAATATCTTTAGATAAGAGATTTATAACTTTATATATATTAGCTTTATTTAAACTAATGAAAATCTGATTATTTATATAGTATATTATAGCTATTTTATAAAGGTTATTTATAAATACCCTTTTATTATAAAGTATAAGTTTAAAACCTAGCTTATTTAAATATATAAAGAGAAAGTTATACTAAAGTCTAGAACTTTATTTTAAACTATATAGAGCTTTATTTAGTTTTAAAACTAAGTTTTTTTTATTTTCTTTATATTTTTTATATAACTCTTTAATTATAGTATTTTCTAAAGACTTTAATATATAGTCTTTAAACTTAGTAAATAGTATAATATATATATCTTTATTTATTTTAGAATGAATAAATGCGTTTTTAATATTATATTATATTATTTTATAGTTATTTATAATTCCTATTATTTATAATAGCTTTATAGTTTTAAGTCTTATAGTAAATATAAAAGTCTTTATATAGTTAAGGTTATGTATTTAATTATAGCCTTAAACTACTTATTTAGACTTATATTTTATAATAGAGTTATTAAAGTTTCTTTTTATCTTATAAACCTAGCAGCCTTTTATAAGAGTTCTATTATTAAGAAGGTTTATTATAAACTAAACCTTTTAAGCTAGTAATTCTGTTACTTCTATCTTTATAGAAGGTATTTACTTATCTTTATATATACTTTCTATAGCCTTATTATAGCTTAAAGATTCTATATAACTTTTAGTTATATTATATATAGTATTTATAAAAGGGAATTTCTAAAAATCTTTATAATATTCTATAGATTTCTTAAGAATATTAATAACTAACTTAGTTATTATATTAAGCTCAGACTCTATTAAAGAATTATCTATATTATTCTCTTTTTCTTTTTATATAATAAAATTATTATTATTAAAGAAGGTATTTTTATAGATAATAATATCTTTAGAAATTATTATTTTACGTTTTTTATAATCCTAGATCTTATAACTATTATCTAAGTAATTTATTATAATGCCTTTATAAGCTTTAGTATTTAGTTTATTATTAAGAAGCTTATTCTTATAATATATAGTAGATCTAAAGGTCTTTATAAAATCTATTTATTTTAAAATAAGACGTTTATTATTCTTAAGTTCTAAAGAATATAAGAACCCTATAAAAGAGTAAGAAGTTTTATTATATATTAAGGTTATGGTCCTTAGCAGCGCACACTCAGAGAGAGGCCAGAGGTTAAACAGTAAAAAAAAAAGAAAACAACTAATAGTGAATAACAGTGTGAGGGCCCAAAACCCAAGCTTAAGGCAATAGCAAGTTCTATTATATATATATTCTATAGCTTCTAAAGCTTTAGACTAAAGAAACTTAAGTATATTAAAAGTAAAAATTATTACTCTTATATTATTAAGAATAGTTCTATTTATTCTTTTAATAGAACTATTAGGTTCTTTAGTATAAGGAGGAGAAAAGTTATAATATATTCCCTTCTTTTTATAGTAAGGGGCTAGGCTATGTTTATATTCTTTAGTATTATTAGAAAAGACTTCTTTTATATTTACTTTTTCTTTATTATTTTTAACTTTAGCTTTAAATTCTTTAAATTTCTTTAAAGCTTTATTTTTATTTCTTATAGTATATATTTTAAGAAACTTAGTACTTTTATTAAAGAAAGTTATAATATATTTATATTTATAATATAATATAAGTATTATAAGCGCTATTAAAACCGCTATTTAGACTTTTATTTCTATATTACTGCATTCCTTATTACTGCATTTCTATATTATATATTTACATTACTTAAGTTATTATAAAACAAAGGATTCAATTAATTAATTAACCTAGTTATAAATAGACTCTTATCCCTCCTCCTTTAAAACTTATTAATAAAACCTCCTTTTATTACATCCTTTTATTATTCTTAGTTCTTTTATATATTAATAATAGCTATATTACTTATAACTTATATTATTTACTCTTTATTAATATTAGCTAATAACTTAAAGAATATTATTTCTTTTAAAGATATTTTAATTATTAGCTTTATTACTAATTATTTTAAAAAGTATTATTTATTTTTAATTTAATTCTTAAATTATTAGTTATTTTTAAAGAAGTATAATCTTAAGAATACTTTAGTCTTAAAGATCGCTAAAGTAACTTACTTATTATTAAAGAGTTACTAAGTTTTAATAGTTCTAGTTTTTTTAAAACTATAATCTATTATTATAGCCTTTAGCTTATTAAGGGTTTTTATATTTTTACTAAGCTTAGTATCTAAATTATATATAAAAAGAGTATAGTAATTACTAAAACCTGAGTTACTAAGAGTGTAAAGTATATTATACTAGATGTTTATTATAGTATTTATTCTAAGTTAGTTAAATTGCAAAGAGTTAGTCTCTAATGAGTTAAATTATAATATAACTAGAATTATAAAGAGTTAAATTACGACTTAGAATTGCGACGAGCTTGGAATGCAACGAACCCTCACAGGTCTTTTATTGTATGATGATTTTGCCTTCTGATATCTAGCTTTTCTGTCTAGCTTTTTTATCTAGCTTTTCTGTCTAGCTTTTTTATCTAGCTTTTCTAATAACGCATCTTAAAGGGTTAAATAGGATAGTAAGGCTTGCACCCTGATGCAGTAGAAACTCTAGTCATTCTGAGTTGCTATTGCCTTAGGCTTGGGTTTTAGGCCCTCACACTATTATTCACTATTGGTTATATTTTTTTTTTTTTAACTGTTTAACCTCTGGCCCCTCTCTGAGTGTGCGCTGCTAAGGATTATAACCTTACCTTAACCTTAATAAGTATTATAAGACTATGTATATTTATAATTATTTTATTTAAGAAGTTATATTAAGTCTTATTTATAACTCTTTTTATCTTATTAATTACTTTAGCTTTTATATAATTTTTATACTGAATTATTTAATTTATTTAGTCTTAAAGTATTTAGAACTGAATATTATTTTTAAGGTATTTTCCTTTATATAGCCTTAGAAGATATCTTCTTAAAGTCTTTATATTTAAGTAAGCTAGCCTTAGATACTACTTATATATATTTATAACTATAGTCTTAGTTATAGTTCTCTCTTTAGTTAAAGAGATATTATTTAAAAGTACAGTTATATATAAATTTTCCTTATTTTCCTTTATTTTTAAAAGAAGAATATATAGTCTATTTCTTTTTAAACCTTTAGCTATTAACTCTTTATTTTTAAAGAGATATATATATTTATAGTTTAAAAAGGCAGATATAGTCTTTTAAAAAGAAGAATAGCTTATTAAATTAACTCCTAATTTAAGAATATAATAATAATTTTTTAATATATATGTATTATTATTATTTAAAAAGTAGAATTTTATATTATTATAGCTATTAATAACTAATATAAATACTTAGCCTTAAGAAATAACTTTATTTATACTATAATAACTTATAAATAAGCTTTTATTTAATATTATATACTTAGTAGCTCTTATATTATATATAAAGTTAACTATATTTTTTATATTATTATTAAAAAGAGATCTTACCTTCTTATATTTTCTTAAAATTTTCAAAATTCAAAGTATATCTCTTCTTTTTATTTTTAATAAAAAGTTATTTTTATAATTATTCTTATAGTTATTAGAAGAGTTATTTCCCTAGTTAACTTTATCTAGAGCCTAAGTAATAGTAGGAGGGATTTTAAGATCTATTAGATCTTTAAACTTAGAATTAGACTCAGAGTCTTTATTAAGTTTAAAAATAGCCTTCTTGTTAGCTAGAGAGATTAGGAGTTGTTCCTATTTCTCTTCTCTTTCTTCTCTCTTCTTATTAAGTAAAGTAACCTTTTTAGAAATAGACTTAGAGATTCTAAAGTTAGTAAAGCCTTTAGAGGCTTTATTAGGATGTAAAAAGTAACAATCCTTATCTGTATGCCCTGAGAGCTTATAATAAGAGCATTTTAAAGCTCTCTTATTCTTTTTCTAAGGTTTCTTAGACTTAGTAAAGCTAATTACCTCTTTAAAAGTCTCTTAATTATATATTTTATATATAAGGACTTTATAACTTATTACTACCTTTAATAAACCTTTTAATAAATTCATTATATATAATTAAAAAATATTAAATAAGCTTTAATAATAATTATAATAGCTTAAGCTAAGACTTATAAAAAAACTATAATAAGAATATAGTATAGAATTATAAAAATAGTTATTATAAAGTTATAAAGAATAAAAATAAAACTAATATCTTCTTAGCTTTATAAAATAAGTATATTTACTAATAATAGAAAAACTAATAGTATAAAGCCCTATATAAATAAAATAAAATGAATATACTATAAGAGTATAATAGTATTATAATGATTTTAAAAGAGAGAAAGGATATTTAATTAACCTCTTTAGTAATAAGCTCCTCCTTAGGCTCCTTCTTTTTAAACTCAGAAAGTAAAGTAAAAATACTAATATATTTAAATAAAGGTAAGTCCTTCTTACTTACTTATTATATAATTATAATAAGAATATTAATAAGGTCAATTTATATTAAAAGACTTATAATTACTAAGTACTATATAAATATAGTATTTTTATTAATAAAATATACTTATTTAGTAATAATAGTATTAATAATAATATAAGCTTAAGTAATCTTATTATTATAAGATATAAAGTAAAGAACCTTATAAGTAGTAATATAAGTAAAAGACTATATAAAGAATTAATAAGAATATTATATAATTATAATAAATAATACTTATAGCCTAAGTAATAAAGTCTTTAATAAAGAGATATTTATACTTTTTAACTTTAGTAAGAAAGTAATATATTATAAAGTAATACTTAATAATAAGCTAATAGTAATATTAATATAAACTTACTATAAATATATATTAAATATTATTTATAAAAATATAATTATAATTATTACTTTTATAAGTAAAGTATTTAAAAAACGAGATTATTACTATTAGTTAATAAAACTTATATAATAAACTTATAGTAATTTATTAAAAGAATAGCTAAAGTAAATAAGTATTTAAATATAAGAATAAATATAATCTTATTATTCTAATAAATAGTCTTATTAAAATATTATATAATAATATTATAAAAGCATACTTAATAATATATAGTATTATTATAATATATTAGTAAAATAATACTATAAAAATAAGAATATAATTTATATAATATTAATAATAAAAGTAAAGATAGTAATAATAAGAATAAGAATAAATAATAAAGAACTATTATTATAAGTTAATACTAATTATATAAATAAGAATATAAAATACTTATAATATTATAATAAAAGTAAAAATAAGAACTAATTAATTAAGTTATTACTTATAGATTAGTTATAAACTTATAATAAAAGAGCAATATAAGAGAATTAAAGCTAAAGGCATAGTTATATATAAAGAAATAATTAAAGTTAAAAAAAAAAGAAAAGTCTAATTATAATAAAGTAAGAAGAGATTTAATAATTACTTTATAAAAGTTCTAATAATAATATTTACTAATAGCTATAATAATAAAGAAATAAGCATTATTTTTATTAATAATAACTTATTATTCTTTAAAAGCTTTAATAATATTATATTCACTTTAAAATTAAAAATATAATAAAGGCATTATTTAATAGTAAGGCTATTATAATATATAAGAGTAAATAATAAATAATATACCTTACTTATATAAATACTATTAGCTATTACTTATTAAAATATACTTTAAGAATAAAAAAACCCCTTATTATAAATAATAAAGAGTTAGAAGCTAACTTTCCTTAGGTAAGGCTTAAGTAATAAAAAAAGAAGCTATATAATTATAGCACTTTTATAATAACTAAGCTAGGGATTGGCTATTAAGGAAGTAGAATGAGGAGTAAGTAAGCCTTATAATTACTACTTAGATAGAATGGATATAGGTTATAATTAGTTAAAAACCTTAAGTATTAAAAAAAAAGAAAGGGCTTAGTAATAGTAAGGTTAGAAAGTTATAAAGATATAGTAATAATATTAAGAGTTAGCTTTTAAGAAGAGTTATTCTTAAAGGAAATCCTATAACAAAAAGAGAGAGGCTATTATTATAGACTTAGCCTAAAGTAAGAAGCTATAAAATTCACTATAGAGATAATCTATTTAGCTTATAGCAATCTCACTACTTAGCTAAGCTAATACTAGCTCTAAGAGCGATATTACTAGAACCTAGCCCTAGACTAAGAGCTAGTAGCTCTAGCTATAGACCTATATAATAGAGGCTTACTATAACCTAGCAGTGACCTTACTTAGCTTAAGATACCTTAATTTACTAAACACTCTCTTATTAAACAAGCTTAAGGTCTTCTTCTTACAGACTTGGGTTTTTTAAGTACTTTAAGTAATGTATTAATATTAAATAAAACTAGGATTTTAAGAATTCTATTCTATTCTTAAATAATATTAAGCTTAATTACTTACTTTTATACTTTTTTAATTTATACTTTATTTAGCTTATAGAATAATACTTAAAGATATAATTTAATTCTATACTTAATAATAATTAATTTATAAGTATAATAACTAAGAATACAGAATTCTTATAAGTATAAAAAGTATTTTATTAACTATAAAAATTAAAAATAAAACTAATTAAAAAGCTTTATAAAATTCTTTATTATTCTATACTCTTTTTATATTTCTTTTAAATTCAGTTTACTTTTATTTAGTTAATTACTAATATTATAATAATTATAATTACTATAGCTTTATAAGAATGAATAATACTATAATTTATTAGTTTATATAAACTATTTTTACTAACTAAAGACTATTAATAAAAACTTCTATAATAAGATATAATATAATTCTCTAAATATAATAGTAAAGTAAAAAATAAATAGATTAATATAATTATATAACTAAGGTTAGTATATTTACTAGTTTTTAAATTCTTTTTATACTCTATAGCTAAAGAACTACTAATTGCTAGTTACTTATATTTTAATTACTAGCTACTCTATAGCTTGCTAGCGCGTTTTGATTTCATACTAAGACTTAATTGCCGGTTACTAAATAGCGATTCATATAGACTCAGGGAAAAGAGCGCGAAATTCAGAAGCACTCTATAAAAGCCATGCATCCATTAGCGACTGCGACTTTAGCCAGCAATAATACACCGCCCGTCGTGCGTTAACAAAGCCCAAACATCTTCAGCATCGTCTTCCTTTAAACAAACAAATGAACGCACAAATATATGGCCGCATATGGGTTCTCAGCCCTTCGCCGCTGAGCCCATTCATATTGCGTAAAATGCGAAAGTCAAGGCTAAAATATATCGGTTGTTCCTAAATAGAATATCCCGTACAGTTTTACATTCCTATACTCTTACGCATCGTCGCGTATAACCCCTCTGATAAACCGGATGGCCACTTCTGTCTCTGACCACGAGTACCATGAGTTCCGAAAAACGAGCACAGCCTCCTCTCGTGATCCGAAAGCATAAATCGTCGGCACACTATGAGTGTACAGGTTCGGATTCATGATGCCCGGCCAGAAATGTGGGTTCTTTTCCTTGACTATCCTATACAGCCGTAGTGCCTGGCGCCGCAGCTCAGCGATCATCTCTTCGTAGTTGTCTTGCGCGACAATGTCCGGCCGTCTCAGGAGTATATCGCTCATCGCCTCCTCCTGCAGATGATCATACTTAGCTTCCCCTGTCGCATTAGGATTACTCCGCAAGAATCCTTGGAGGGACTCTAAATCCTTCATCAATCGAATCTTGATAAGCGTCAAGGCCACGAAGAAGGACAACTCGATGTGGTGGGGCTTCTCGTCGACAGCCTCAAACGCATCCTCTCCATGCATGTCGAGAAACGGCAAGTTCATATCGCGCCAGTCATAGTGCGAGTCGCCTCTGACAGCATACCAATTGATGAAATCGTATGCATCCTGGTCCCTCCCAAGCCGGAGATACAGCGCAGGAACCTGGCAACGAACGCGTAAATTGTCGCCTCGGCAGAGACGAAGCAGGTCGAGGGAATGGTCGAGTGCGATCTCGACGGCTTCGCCGGTGCGGACGTTCAGAACGGCAGTGATGTAGTCAAAGCGAGCTTGCATGTAAGGGCGAGTGCTTTTGAAGAACCAGAAAAGGCCCGCGACGTTGTTGAAAGGGTTCCCGTCTGTGTCTGCGCCAGGGCTGGTCCGCAGCTTTGCCTCTTCCTCTGAGACCTTGTCTCTGGTCTGCTTTATCGGGTTGCATTGGACCTTGTGCTTGGGTCGGTCGGCCCTTTGGTGCGGCTGGCCACAATACTTGACGACATGACAACCACCGCAGCGGAGAAGGTCAGGGCTCTGGAAGCCAACCTGGCATAGCTGATGGCTACAATGGTTGTAGGGAAGGCCCAGATTCATCCGCGGCATCTTGGTGGGTAGAGCCTAGTGTGGATATCGAGGTTTCGGAAACGGTCACAGAACTGACGCGATTAGCAAACACTCACGAAGTCGCGGCGTTATCTGTTAGATGCGCACTGGTTATAGTAATTTCAGGGTAGGGTGAGTTCAGTATATCGCGATTCACAGGATAGGATTGATTGAAGATTGCAGTGTTCTTGCTCGTTCTGTTCGTGCGGAGGCGGCGGTCTTCTGACGTGTTCGGACAACAAACCGCTAGTCTCGCTTCCTGCAATGCATATTGACGTCAATCTAAAATCATCTTACCTCAGCAAGCTCAGGCCATTGTGGCTCGTGCCCATGGCAGCGGAACACGCTACTCACGTGCTATTGAAAGCTAGCCGCGGCAGGATGCATAGGAATTGTGTGTTATGATTGATCTGACTAGCTAGAAAAAGGGGAGACGCCGCAGTCGGCTTTGTGATCAGCGATGTCGGCTGTTGCCTTACAAATTAGGTGTAAATCGGGACGGTGACTAAACCCGGATTGTACGGTCGGATCCACACCAACACGTGCACTCCTCGAGCAAATGGCCTGAGTGCTGTGTTAATGATTTGAGCCTGAGTTAAGATGGACACAACGCGTGCCTAATAACACGATAGACCTGTAAACCCTGACTAACAGAAGCATTGTACAATGCTCGATAGCAATTTACTGATTTTTAACTATATTTCCACTTCGCTTCATGGGCTATTCAGCGGAAGAGTGGCAGGATTGGTGCTTGTGTTAAAGTCTTTGTCAACCGCATATCAGAGTTTTCCGTAAGATACAGGCGGACAGGTGTTACAAAAATGGATCTCTAGACAGAGCACGGCTTTGCGCACAGCCTAGTGAAATTGAGGCTAAATATAAAATGCTTTAATGCGGATATTAATGGATATGGACAAGAGTGATACTTCAGAGGCGCGAAAATTGTCGACTAGTCAGTGTAAGCACTATGACAGAATCCTCAGGCCATTTGCTTGAGGAGTGCATGTGAGTAGCGTGCTCCGCTGCTGTAAGCACGAGCCACAATGGCCTGAGCTTGCTAAGGTAATTCAGCCAAGCCACTCACGCAGCCACTTGCAATACTCAGTCTTCGCCTCGAGGTTAGCCCGTTTCTTAATTAGCAGCCTGGGCCGTGACAGAAAGCTAGACCTCCCTGACCTCAAGGGGCGGGAGCTACAGTGAACAGATACATAATGCACACATGTTCGAGGTCATCAAATGGTCATATAAATTATCTGACAAATCCCGTCAAGCTAATCAGGCCCTTAGAAGTCCAGATGCGTACTCGGCGCAATCGACTTAGGATACTGGCTGGGATGCCGATGGGATACCGGATGGGATACCGGACGGGATGCCGGATGGGATGCCGAGTTAGTAAGTACGCACTGGGTTGTGCAGCAAATCTCGAGTAATCGAAGTGGAAGATTTGATTGCAACACGAGGGAGTCAATCCAGCCGCAAAACTCATCATCATCAGCCATGTCCCCCTCATTTGACTATCCTGGATCTATAAAAGCAGCCCAGACCCTTCTACAGCCTGGATTATATATTTCAGTTTCAGAAAACTTCTTTCTATCACATTGCAATCTATGCATCATGACCACCACCCCAAAAGTCGTCACCAAGTACGCCAGCCTCGTTGAGGCTCCAGCGGCCAACATCTGGGGTATTGTGACATCTTGGGGCTCCGAAAGACTCTGGATGCCAGGTTGTACCTCTTCAACCCTCGAGGGTTTTGGCATTGGCTCTGTACGCGACCTCGCCTTTTCTACACGGCCCGGAGTCACGACCAGAGAGACTCTCGAAGCTGTCAACGCTACTGAATACACCCTGCGCTTCCGAGTTTACATAAGCACTGCCGGGGATGCTTTGCAATTTGGGAACATCAAACTCGAACCTCTCAACGACAAGCAGACCAGGGTGATCTGGACAGGCGAATCAAGTCTGGATGACGAGGACTTGAAAGAGACACTGGACAACATGTATGAGGGGTTCAATCACGCTATCTCCGACTTATTGAAGGCTTAGGCGCGGGAGACCAGACTTTTCTGTGGACAAATTCTCAGGGTTCCCTTGCAATTGCGAGGCGAGATGTAAAAGACAGGAGGGCCATCCTCGGTGATAGGTTCGAATTTCAGCGAGCATATGTTCCTCCATTGACAGCTCACGTGGGCACCTGCTGGAAGCTTTCCAATCCGAACTCCTTGACGTGTGTAACGAATTTGGGATCATCGTCGTTTATCCTTTTCATCCAAAGCCACAAAGTGGTGCCGAGGCCCGGTTGCAGAGCATCGATCGGCTCTAGCGGTTTCGGGTCTCCGGTCATGATTGCCATTTGGCACAGGTCGCTGATGAGCTGCCCACTGCCAAATCTTGGTACATCCTCAGAATCGATAGCCTCGACACTCTGAAGGGATATTGACTGACGGTCCCACAACGCAAGTGGCATTGGGAGCTCAACACGAAGCATCATGGGTTCTATGAGCCCGGAGATTCTATGCCAGGGATATCTTGCCCGACAGAATACTTGGAACAGGGCGTGAAATTTGAAATGGAACAAAGCCAAACTAAACGGAAAGGGTCAGTGCGGTGGACGTAAAATTCGCCATGTGAGCCAGTTCTTCACAAGGAGCCTACCGTTGGTAAGATTCTCTCAGGACGGCTGGGTTCATAGTCCACCCGTCAGAATTAATGTTTGCTGTATCAATTCTGCTTTGGTCGTAAACGCCAGCGAGCATCAGAACACTCGAGAGCATAGAGTCGATCATGATGCCAGTTGCAAGGCCCTGGGCTGTGAGGCGTGGAATCATTATGGCTTGTAGTAGTATCGCCTGAAACTCGAGCAGATGCGCGAGGTCGGGAAAAAGCTGACCCGCCTCACCTAGGGTGAGAAATGAAGCCTGTGAACCTATCAGTCCACAAACATAACCTCATTGAAAGTGATACAAAAAGCAAGCCATTGTAATTGGCGGACAAGGCTTGACCGACACTGGTAGGACCCTTCACAAATCGGTTGTAAACTTACCAGTGTGTTACCAGATTGATGGAGGTAACTCTCCAGCGTCCCTTCCGCCATATTCTTAGCCTCGACGTTCTCCGTCAAGTACAAACCAATAGTGACCACGGTTTTCACAAGCACCTGCGGCGCTCGTCTTAACCGAATGCTTTTCTCATGGACGATCGGCCAATGCTGATGGAACTTGTCAAAGTAGACCGCGATTAGCCGGTCGTACATGGCAAGTTTGCCGGGGCATTCCGATGCCGGAGCGGTGAGTGCCATTGAATCCTGTTCACGGTGCGTGAGGCCGCATGGGTCATCTTCGCTGTAGCATTCCGGACCATCCCGACTTTCCGTGGGCTCTGTTGATACATGCACAGACGCTGGCAAGATGAAGGCAGAGTGTTCGGGGTTCCGACTTCGCCTATTGGTTGAGCCCGGCCAAACGCAGGATGATGATCTTGCCGAGCAGCCAGAGCAAGTTGGTTCCTGGCCATCGCATTTCATCTTGGCCCGGCGACACGGAAGACAGGCTTGAAGGGTACGGACGGAGGGCAAAGTTGATCCGTGCATCGCCATATGGCGGCGAAATGTATCCCTACGAGTACAGCGTGAGATATCGAAAAGGAGTCGTTGAACGGGGAGGGGTCCGATACATTCGGGAGAGTTTTGAGCCGCATTCTGCACAGGTGAACTCTTTTGGCCGCTCATGAGACCTCATATGTCGTGTCAAATGTTCCTTCCGCAAATATGCACGGCTGCAGCCGGCGTGTTGGCAAGAGAATGGCATTTTGGAACGGAGGAGGGAGAGGTTTGGCACGTAGTGGAAATGGTCGTATTGGCCAGCACTCAAATTATAAAATTAATACGCTGATATCCAGCACGGATGGGTGTGCACGATGGAGCAAATACCCGATCGGGCTATCGAGTACTCCGTAGTGCAAGTTGAATTAGTCATCCTCGCGCCCTAGCCGGCGACGGATAAGTTCGGTGGGCGCCCGGGCGCCCCACCTAACTTAACTACTCCGTATACTCCGGGGTTAATCTGCATTACTTAAGCAAGTTCATAACCGGAGCTACGGTTCTTTATTCCGAATTTATGGTTTTCACTTTTTTGCCGTTTCTGACAGCCTGGCTGCGGCCGGACAAGGTCTCCATGAACAACGCGTCATGAATGGTGGAAAAGGTCGGATAACGAGGGTGGCCGTGAATGCTCAACACGAAATAAACCGTTTCGCGGCCAGACACATACAAGTCATAACCTCGTATTTGCTCCAAGTGTTTCTCGATTATGTAACTTATGCTTAACCCAAAGACGTCTGTGCTTCTGCATACGGTGCACTATAAACGTCTCATATCGTTGCGTTTCAGACCTGCTGCGAACGCGACATATTTATGGCGGTGGAAGCACGACACTGGGCACGACGAATCACAATGCACCTCCACGAGCGAATGAAGTTACCCGCCCGGACTAGGACGCGACACGGTCGAAACACCCGCCTGCAGCACTGACTAGCAGACACCCGTCGCTCGCGGGAATCTTAGCCGCATTTTTCCTTTCAGGGTTTCCTTGCATGTGCATTTGAATTTTCACACGTGTGGTTCTTCTAGGAATGTACTTAAAGGCGAAATAACATTTAATAAGAATACGTTTTAGGTCATATTACCCATGCTATGCCTATTGACTATGTCACTATCAAGTCCCTTGCTAGAGACAAATCATTATAAGCATCGATGGCACCAGTAGCTGAAAAAGCACCAACACTATCCTATCCAGTTTCGTAAACCACATGAAATCTTCACGTAAACATAATATCATCAAACTTTCTCCTCCACACTTCAGATCAACGCCGTCATTTAGAAACCAACTTATAGGTACTAAAACCAAAGCAGTCCAGCTAGCACCAGTGGAACAGTACACCGTTTTTAATGTTAAACAAGTCAACTGCTGTTTTCTCAACTCACAAATATAAAGCAAACCACTGGTATTGACGCATTGTGAGATAGGTGAGGAGCTAGATGTCGACACTCCAAATCAAGAGGGGGAGGTTCTGCGTACCTCATCCAACTCCACCCTCATTAGACTATAATGCATAAAAAAGCCACTAAGTCATAGTATTAATAGAGCTTATAATATTAGATTTAAACTCAGCTTTTAGTTTTACACTTTTCTGTTCCCTTTTTCTATATAGACATTACTAAAATATTAGAAAATATATAATATATACTCTACTAGAGTAGACATAATAGATAAAGAGGCTAAATTGATAGGCTTTATAGATATTCTTTTCCTTATTCTCTACGCCTATCCTTAAGTAGGAGCTATGTCCTTTCTCCTCACCCTAAGGATGAAGGCAATTCTGGTTCCTATCTCGTAGCTCACTATTAGAACTAGGTCCCGTAGGAGACTTTAGAAGTCTTAGGTACTGCTGCGTGTAGGAACCTACATGCTATAATATACAGTCCTTATTGCATAGTATTGCGTGCGTCTGCGTCTGATTTCAAACCCCTAAGACGGTCAGACAATCTTTCTGCGAGAACGCCTTAGGTTATCGAAGCATGTTATAGTACAACGGATGACTCACCTTCTATTTACTTACTTGAGGTATCGCGAGCTTCTGCTCTGAAGGGTCGCAGGGCGGAGAGATCAAAGTTCATTTAGCTTCGCCTTCGCTACAGGCATAGTAGCATTTTCATTCTCTTCCCCGCGTAAATGTACTAGAGGATAATAACGCCGAGCCTCCCGGCCCCTGCTATGACTGATCCCGCCAGAATCATTGTTCATGTGGATAATCTGACCTTAGTATATTAGTGAATCGAAGTGTTTTATATCGTTGCTCCGTGGTCTTCAAGCCATTGTGTTGCCAAAAAAAGCGTAATTGAAAACTCGATGTATTGATACTCGGGATTCCAAACTCTAACCACAGACTAACTTTTATTCCCGAACGCCCCTAAACACTCGAAATGACTCAGAAACTCCCGTTATTAGTTATTTCCATCCGTGCCTGCCTCAGCAGTCCTAACAGCTCTGTTATCCAAGCCCGGTTCCGGGCGATCTTTTCGGCCTCGGCATAGTCTGCGTCAGTAGCCTTGTCTTCGTTGAAGGCTCTCGCAAGGCAGCAGAGCCTCTCATTTTACACACAGGCAAAAGACTTAAAGTCATTATCACCTACCGTAGCGAGAAAGGCCTCAGAGCCAAGCAGTGCCAGATTAACACGGTCTCGGTCGCTCAGCCAGTCCAATTAAGCCAGAGTATCGGCCAGATTCGTGATGTTATTAACTGTTTGAAGGTCGGCAAAGAGATAGGTTCGACAGGAGAGATATCGTTTTGACTGGGGCTTAAAATCCCTAAACGCCATTTGGCGACTGGTCTAATAGTCGTTGATTTCAGCGTCACTGAAGCCGGTAGTGGAACCAATGACGGTTCTTAGGATAGGCGTAGCCATTTTGATTGCAGAAGATCTGGAGGGAAAGAGAATCAGAGCCCGGCTCCTGAGTCCGGCTAGCAAGTAATATATTCATCAAGATATAAGCTTCCTAGCTCGCATGAGCTGGAAATGCTTAATCTTAGGTAACTGTGAAAGCATTGGGTTTAGGAAATGCTTAAAATGTGAAGAAAACTGTGTTTTTTTGACTTCGTGATAGTAGCAACTCGCCCTTAATAGAGCGGACAGCCAACTTAGAAGTGGTCTTCAAGCCCTGCAGTCATCGGCCTCTATAAGTATAGTAAGCAAAACTACTCGTGACTATAGATCCCCTTAATGTCGCTACGTCCGTAGATAGACTCATCCCCCTTGTCGCTAAGGCAGCTAAGATAATACAGGAGCTATATATGTTGAATTGGACCATGTTGGAACACCTAGGCGCAGGGTGGTCACGTGAGACTAAGTGGTCTTTCGGGACCGAGTCAGGGAGGGCTCGCCGAGCCCTCACTTGGCTAGATTGTAGTAAGAAGCCAGGAATAGCTATACCTCCCTGACCTTAAGCGGCGGGAGCTTAAGGGAAAGCTATATGAGAGTTTATAACTATATATTAAGTTTTAATATAATATTTTCTAAGTTTAAAAGAATAAGTTTAGACTTTTAAAAACCTCCTTTAATATTACTCTTTATTATACTAATTATATAAATAATATAAAAAGCTAAGAAGAACTCAGTCTTTATAATATAAATTATAAAGTATTTAATTAATTATTTAATTATTTAACTATATATAGTTTTAAATAGCTTAAAGCACTTAATATGATGCTATAATTCTATAGGCTGATTGTTTTTTCATATAATAGCGTAGTTGTGTAATCCGTGGGAAATACGGGGCCCTTATAACGTAATCGATTGCTAGTCGGTTTACGAAGCAGTAATTACGGTATCTTATCTAGAAATACTTCTGAGTCTGCATAAAATGCATGCCAGCCGCAAAGTGGAAGAGCTTTGCGGCGACGATGATGCCATCCTGCTTCGAGTACTCCACGAGGCGAGAGTACAGCTCGGACAGTGGCACCAGGACTCTTTGTATGTGCTCTCCGTCTTCCAAGCGCTGCTCAGGTTCCTCGTCACCCTCATCGAGGTGGACTTCGACCATTGCCATCTGCATATTCGCGCTCGACATGCCCGGATCCGCAGCTTGCGGCGGGCTGACGTCTAGCAGCTGGCAGTCGTAGCCGGTTTCTTCTTTGAATTCCCGGACCGCCGCCTCCTCGACAGTCTCTTCCGCATCGATCAATCCCGCCGGCCACTCGACGGTGAAGGCGTCGAGAGGAGGGCGGTATTGGATAACAAGCATTGTCGACGGGGGCTTGGATGGATGCAGCAACACGTTTGCCATGGCAACCGCGTCCACGCCGTGTTTCCCTCTCGTCTTGCGAGCTGCGACCTCCCATGTTCGCGAAACGCCGACCTGATCGATGTACTCTATTTTGTGAAGCGTGATCCATTTTGCATCCTCGATGGGCATGTCGGAGATTTTGGTGATGGTGGGCTGCTGTGTAGCAGGCGGTGACATGATGATAGGTGTAGCGTTTGTTGAAAGAGAGAAAGGATGGGTTTTTACAGCCGCTTTCCAAAGGCAGAATCAACCACCAAGTTACAAATGCTCTGTAGGTCTCACTTGGTAGTTATCGCCTTGATTAATGTGGTGGTGACTGACGCATAATGAGGGGTAATCTCGCATTTCGCCCCGTGTTCGTCAATCGGAATAAGATAATCCCGACTTGATGACTTAAGCCCGCTACTTGTAAGATGGATCTAACTGCTCCGAGGCGATCATAGCCGGGCTTGTCAATGGAAATGGCTTGGTCGATAAGAGCGACATTTCAGCAACTCCAACAGCTTGCCTCCCACCACCATTCATGATAGGATACAGCACCGTGAAAAGCGATGGAAGTCTCATCAGACTTCTCTGCTTCACCCATCGCGACAAGCCTAGGATCATTGACCTCGTCATCTGCATCCGCCGACACATTTGCTTGAGCATGAATTCAAAGATGGCATTGGTGAACTGTTTATACTTTTCCTTTCGAAAGTGGTTGTACTTTCCAACAATGTCGGGTTCGACAATGTCGGGAGTCGCTTGTTTCAAATCAACCTGAAAGTCAAGCTTGCGTCTTCGACCTTGATTGTAACATCACTGCACATGTTCTTTGCACCTCAAATTTCAAGAAGAACAAAATAGGCTCGGAAATACGAGTCTCCAACGGGGCATCGCACGCCCACACAGAGTGCGCCTTCGTTGTGTTTCTTCCATCACTTCCCGCCGACGCAGACATCTAACGATTAAATACCGTCTGGCAATTGCCCTCATACCAAGGATAAAGTACTATGTGATTGTTTGCCTTCGCCGGGAAATCAGGATGCGTCTAGCGCTAAAGACCCTTGGCCAATAGATCAACATGTTCATCCCACGCAACAGCTCGCGATGCCTCCCCTCAACAGAAGTTCCCATCAGCCAGGCAAGAACCTTTCAACGCCTCATGTTGACCATCCAAGGAGAAGAATCCTGGGCTTTCTGGAGGCCTGACTTCTTTCCAGATAAAGAACCATTGATCATTGCATCGATTTATATTTTGCACGTTTCCACCAAGTGAATGTTTGTTACGTGCTTCCGGGGAGGGGGGCTGCCGTCATCCTCATCGTCTTATCAACAAAAACAGACGTATCCATACATTCGCCGCCCGCCATTTGTTCCTGAAGCAAACTCAGTTGTCGGTCTCAGAATCGGCGGCATCGACACATTTCTTTTAGTCATCACGGGCTGCCATGCATTTGAGACTCCGTATCCGAGTTAAACAGTCACTTGCTCATCATCTTGGTAGGATAGACTCCATTACATTTCATTTCGCATGGAACGTCTCAAAACTAAGAATTGATCTCTTTGAGCTGAGGAAAACCGCAATTTTGCGGGAACCGCATTACAACTGACTACTCAGTTGTTGAAATCTCTGCAAGGATACTGCGGCCGTCACAAACTTCTGTGCGAACTGAGCGAAGCGGGCAGAAATGCCACGGTTCGCAATGCAAAACGCGTGGGACTTTTCCAAGACGTCTACCCTAGCGAACTGCCGTCCAGTAATCCTGACGAAGCTTACTACCAATGGGTTCGGCAAAAAAGACTTCGATGCTTAAGCTGGGCGGTCTATGTGAGTTTTCCAGCCCCAGAACCATCCTTGCTCACTGCGGTCACATATTTTCGGCCATAACTGAATACAAGTTTGACTCTGTGACTAAATATGTACACAATGACCGGCACAACATGAACACTGCAGAAGCTGCGATAGCTCTTCCGTGCTTAATCGATGAGTTGAACGCTGAATTCGCCTACGCGTGGTCGACGTTGCTATAAAGTGGAATGTCCACTCCGACAGGCCTGTGCTCGAGGTCAGCCTTCCAGTCCGTTCTAGATGGAAGCAAATGTCCCGCTGGCTCATGCAACAATGAACCCAAACGGCTCGTCCTTATCTTGGCCTTCGGAAAAACCATGTGGTCTCTGAGTGAATCCGGGTAGTTCCCCATTGCCGACTCGCCGACGAGAGTCTAGGAATTCTTCAAACCGACTTTTAGAGGTCCTCTATAACTTGATCTAGTTTATTGCTGCCTTGTAGAACATTCACGGAAACCGTGGAAACATTGGGTGTTGCAGAGGCTAAAATCGTGAGAAAACTGTGTTGTTTTGACTTTGTGGCAGCAGCAACTCGCCATTGATGGATCAGACAGCATATGAGTAGTCCCTTGTTTTCGCCCTCGTCTGTTATATGCTGCAGCGGAGAATGAAGGACAGTAGAGAAATCAAGACATGCTTGTGTCAATAGGCAGTTTGTGTCAATAGGCAGTGGAGAATCTGAGAAAAGTGAGAACCGTAGCGCATCACTGTGTCCAGGCGCTGGCACTAGTCAGGCAGTTCCCTGACAACTTGAACCTCGAGCCCTTTACCGATTTCCACGTTGGTCTTGCCATGATGGCCTCAGCCCGTTTGTTGCTTATGGATCACTCCGGTCGTGTTCTGAACTAAGGATCGCGAATCAGCCATCTAGGAACTCCAGATGATCCCATCTGCCAAAGCATTGATGCTTGGGTAATTAAGGGGAACTACGAGTTTCTCAACGTGCACTTGGTCCCGGCTCTATGTTTGGAAAAGGAATCCCGGAAGCTACTCGAGGAGACAGCCGAGGCATTTCAACGCAGCAAGGGGCTTGTGGCGGAACGGAAAGGTCACCTGAAGGCCTACCTTTCCTTTTGCCTAAGGGAGTAACAGGTCGTGGATTTAAACCCGCAAAACTCAATCCTGCTGGACTGGAGCTGTAAAAGGCCAGCTTGCTAGTAATAATATAAGAGTACAGCAACTGTTACATCTATTAACTATTAAGACTGAAGACCAGTCTCAAAGGCTCGGATCTCTAGCAAGCCGGTCTCGAAGACCCGGATCCCTTGGGATCCGGTCTAACGAGAACCTTATCATAGCTATGAGAGCAACCTACAAATAGGTCTGCCGCGAGCCCTCAGTTAGATAGAAATGAAGAGCTTCTATTCACATCACAATGCACCCTTCCTATCTGATGCAACAGCAACCCTTAAGGAGTCAGAAGTATCAGTTTTAGCTCGCCGAGCCTCCGGCCGGGTAGCCCGGATTAGGAAGCAAGGGAAAGCTAGACCTCCCTGACCTCAAGGGGCGGGAGCCACAGTCAACAGATACACAATACACACACATGTTCAAGGTCATCAAGTGGTCATACAATCTATGTGACAACACCATTCCTACTCCTCAAAGTCGTGCTGTGCCATGAGGGGAGGGAAATGAGCCTAAGCTCTAATCCATGCTTGTGTGATGAATTGTCATGTTTGCGCTAAGTCCAATAACCACTGGCGCGCTACCACGTCACAGACCACAGGAGACCCCCAGGCAAGTTTCTCGCGATCCAGGGCCCAGGGATCACCCAATCTAGTGACCCTTCCCTTGTTGCCCCAGGTTCGGGAAGGTGGAGATCAGGAGCCGCCAGGTGATGGATGCGGAACCGGCCGCTGGCAAACGCTTTGCAGCCACGCCAAACCATTGACGTGTCGGGAGATGTGGGGATATGTCGGTTCGCTGCCAACCCGGGCGAAGTGACAGGGCAAGGTGGAGGGGCTTTGACTACTCGAAGGTGGTTTATGATGATGGAATTTCTCACCGTTTTCAGACTTCGGAGGCCGACCCAACAGAGACAAATTCAGACATTCACCTCGCATCATCATGGTCGGCGAGTTGAAGCCAACAGTATCTGCGCAGAGAACCAACTCTAATGGACATGGAACAGAGCTACCACCGGTACACTTTCTGTCCCATGGCACGACAATGCTGCTGGGGGAAGATTCGCGGGTGAGGGACTATTGGCGCAAGATTGGCCAAGACGCCCTGGATCACGGTGTTAAGGGTGTTGTCATAATGGTATGCAACCAGTTCCCCACCTAAGCACATTTGCGCACCCTCCACCAGAGCAAATCGCTGATCAAATTTATCTCAGGGGGCCCACTGGTGGGTTGATGGGGGTGATAAGATCAAGATCGCCATGAATCCCAACCCTGGCGTCATGCCTGTTGCAAACGTCCTGCCTAAGCTCTGGAACGAGTACAAGCCTAACACTGACTTGGAGACCGGCCAACGTTGTATTGACATGCTCCAAGGCGCCGGGTTTAAAGTCGAGCAAGACACGGAGAGGATGTGGATGATTGACGTTCTGCCCCTGCTGGTCGCCATGTTTCCAGACAGCTGCCCACCGACGACCATCGTCTCCCTAAACTCGCGATTTGACCCCTTCCAACACGCCCGCATGGGTGCCGTGCTCCGGCCCCTTCGTGCGGAAGGCTATCTATTCATCGGCTCCGGCGGTGGCGTACACAATCTTTACCGAACAGAATGGAAGTATATGCTCAAATATAAGGACAACTTTGCCATGGAGAAACCGCCAGACTACGAGAACATCGAGTTCTGCACCGCTCTGGAGGACGTCATTGTCAAGAATGGCGGCGGTCCAGGACTGCGCAGGGGTTTGGCCCGCTTGATGAAGCACCCATATTTCCGCGACGCGCATGGGAGCGACGAACACTACATTCCCGCCTTGTTCGTGGCTGGGGCAATCGGTGACCTAGAGGACGTCGGCGCCCGGGGTGTGCTCGGAGCCGAGTGCTGGGAACTCGTAAGTCAATCCCCTGCCTTGTTGACATGAACGGCAGCCTTCCCCTATGCAAGTTTAGGGCTGACGTGGGCAAAGAGGAATCAAGGCGAGACGCAGTTCACGGTCGGCGAGTGGCCGAAGGGTGTCACCTATCCTGGTTGGAGCAAGATGCCGGCGGTACAGACGTGAAACTTCATGGAAACTCGGGGCGTGAAGCAGCAAACAAGTAATGAAGAACCATTGAATTGGGAGTTGAAAGCCACCGGCTGTCTCCTGGCCCGTTCTCTGTAACTACCGTATGCGTGAGATCGCCTTCAGGGACGTTGGCGCGGAAGGAGGCACATCCCGGATCCTTCGCTAGCTTTCGGTAAGTGGGAATTCGGCCCCGATTTTCCGGAGATGTGAAGTTGGCCAGACCTCCTAGTCCCATAAATGACGGCGGGTTCCGATTGATCCTATGCCCTGCCATTAACGGGTGGTCGACTCATCATCTTATTCTTTCCCGCCTCCCACCATCAGGACCCAGCCTTCTTGCATCAGGGAAACGGGGCGCAATGGCGCGAGCCTTGATACTTGGTATGGGCAGCATCGGCACTGTCTACGCCCTTATCCTCAACAATGCCGACGTCGACCTTGTCTGTATCTGTAGATCGAACTTTGAAGAAGCGCAGACTGCTGGTTTCAAAGTTCGGTCTTCCGTTTTTGGGGACCACACCATCCGTCCCAAGATCGCCCGGTCCGTTGCCGACGCCGTGGCCATCGATGATAAGCATTTCGACTTCGTCCTTGTCTGCACAAAGTCATTTCCTGGATCGCAGAACTCCACTGTTCAGGCACTGGAGCCTGCCCTTCAATCGTCGTCTACGATGATTGTCCTTCTTCAGAACGGGCTGGGCGTCGAGTCCGACTATCGCACGCGGTACCCGAACAACCCCATCATCTCGGGTGTAGTTTATATGCCTACGACCAAGATATCAGCCAACGAAGTTGTACATACCGAGGTGGAAAAGTTGTTTATCGGTTCCTATCCGGCATCCCAAAAAGCGGCGCCAGGTGCTCATCAGCTTGCAGACTTGTTCTCTCGAGGAGGGGCGACAGTCCAAGTTGAGGACGATGTGCAAGTCGAAAGATGGAAGAAAATTGTTGCGAATGGTTGCTGGAACCCAGTATGCGCCTTGTCAGCATGCAGAGATGTCGCATTTCTAGGTGTGTCGCCCTTGGCGTTGGGCTTCGTGCGCTCCATCATGGAAGAGATTTGCGCCGTAGCCGCGGCGGTCGGGTACGAGAAATCGATCAACAATGAGACCGTGGACTTCCAAATGGCTCGATCTGCTGCGCGGTCATGGCCTGGGGTAGAACCCAGCATGATGTCTGACATGAAGGCTGGGGCAAGGATGGAAGTCGAAGCGATCATTGGCAGCATTGTAAGGATTGCGAAAGAGAAGTCCCTCGAAGTCCCCAGGTTAGAAACCCTTTATCTCTTGCTCGCAGGTCTGAGTTCATCGGTAGAATCTAAATAGATCTGCATTTCATATTATGATACATGCAATCGAAAGGCATATGTTTTCACGCGGGACGAAGTTATAGATGGCAAACCCCATGGGGTCATCCAATTAAGCGTATCAGATTCATCATTCCTCTTTACCAACCGCTTGATATCCTGTGGACTGAATGGAGTACCCTTGCGGTTCCCTTGATGAGTGTCGCATGAATCACTGACGATTCCCCTCTTTGGCCGTACGTAACCTGACTCAGAACCATAAGCGAGCGCTTGTGGCATCTTGCCGAGGTAACGATGACGATGTAGCTGCGGCGAGGTGAGCTTGATAGTTTTCATTTCTATTGAGGTGAGAATATCTTTCTCGTTTTAACCTGTACAGCATCTTTTGCCTTAGCTAAATTACTGGTCCACGATGAAGCCATCCTTGTGTGGCCGCATTGTCATTGGCTGTACCAAGGCAGGCCGGATCTCCTTGGCGTTCTCCAGCACTGCCACGCCGAGCCCCGGAGTCGATGGGATATCCACGAATCCATCGTGCACTTCAGGTACGTGATCAACGACGTCAGATCCGAGATGCTGTGCCGTAGAATGGAACACGCCTGCCTCGAACCCGGTAGCATACTCCTGAACGGTAAAGTTGGGAATCGACGCAGCCAACTGCAGACATGCGGCCAGGCCGATGGGTGAAAGCGGATTGTGTGGCACAACCTGGACGTTATGTGCCTCTGCGATGGCGGCGACCTTTTTGGCGCCCGTAATGCCACCGCAGAGTGCCAGGTCGATGCGGGCGAACTCGACGCCGTCGCGGGCCAGAAGTGACTGAAACTCGTATATCGTGCTAAAGCGCTCGCCTGTTGCGACGGGAACCGAAATTCGACTAGCCACGCGGGCCATAGCATCGGCACTCTCGGGTCGGATAGGATCCTCGACGAACAGCGGATGCGTGTGGGCGATGGCGTTACAGAAGGTGACGGCCTCAGCAGGTGTGAGGCGGCGGTGCAACTCGATGAGGAGGTCAACCCCGTCACCGACCACGGCGCGCATCTTCTCGACGTTCTGGATGGCATCGCGCATCTTCTTGATGTGTGTCTTAAAGTACACCTGGTCGACGCCTTCGTCGAGGAAGGGGTTGATGTGGCCGAATGCCGTGAAACCAGCCTCCTTTTTGCGCTTGCACTCTTCAAGCACCTTGTCGATGGTCTTCTCGTAGATGTGGCAATAGACGCGGGCTTTGGTGCGACACGCACCCCCCAGCAGCTCGTAGATGGGCACTCCCAGCGCCCGGGCCTTGATGTCCCACAGCGCGATGTCAATGGCCGAGATGGCGGCGTTGATTGCAGTGCCCTGGAAGTAGCTGAATCGATGCATTACATTCCAGTGGTGCTCGATTGGGAAAGCATCTCTTCCGACCAAGTACTCGGCGAACCGCTCAATGGCCGTGCCAGCTGCTTGGATATGGCCCCAAATACCAGCCTCGCCATAACCCACGATTCCTGTATCGACCTCGATGCGGACGAACATGAATTGGCCGACGTGGAGCGGCACAACTGACTCGATGATATGTTGGGCAGGCATCGTCGATAGAGCGCGGACTGGGTGCTGGTTGGAAACGTTCTTGATAATGATGGAGGTATCTTTGGATCAGCACGAATCTACGACGAAAGTGAAGATCCACGGCTGTACTTTTGAGGCTGCCTCCACGAATAGACATCACAACTTTGCAGAAGAACCCATGTATGAATATGCAAGCCGATTTCGAAAGCCCCTTGGTTCGAATCCTGACGGCGGCCCGGCTTCTATTTCTCGGGATGCGTCTCCACCAACCCGTCCGGGTCTCGAATGTAACCCGTCATCGCTTTCCTGGGGACCCCGCATCCTCGCCCAGACCCCATCAGATTCCGGGCGGCTTGGGTCTGGTGACATGCATCACGCCGGAACACCGTTGTACTGCCGTCGTCTACTTCCGACATGCACGCGAGAATCAATACCTACTCGTGTTATGATGCCCCCCCGGTTTTATAGCCGGTTTTGGCAGCGACATCTATAAGAATGACTTGATTGCTCCTTTCCCTCGCCGCTCTCCTCTAAAAGAGACCCTTGGCCACAAATCACCACGGAAACGCCATGTACGAGTTGCCTCCGCTCCAGGCGCTTGCGCCACGCTCTGACGATCAGGTCCTGAATGTTGGCATTGTGGGAGCTGGCATCGGCGGATTGACAGCCGCGATTGCTCTTGCAGAATCTGGTCATCATGTAGAAGTGAGTGCATACATTTCTCCTTACCATGGAGTAAGGCCTGGTCTCTGGACATCTCTTCTAACATACCCTAGATCTTTGAGAAGTCGTCGTTTCTGAAGGAAGCTGGCGCCGCGATCACGGCTCCGCCCAACTTCAGTCGAATTTTGCGCTTCTATGGCTTTGATTTCCGAAAGGCTGGGGCTACGGATGCTGGCGACGTAGGTATTCTACGACGGAGAAACGGCACATCCTCCCCCGGACGTCTCAGTCTCTGATACCTTCTTTCTAGGTTCTGTACTACCACAACAAAAGCGGGCAACCAACTAACGTCGTTCCCGTTGGCGATTATGAAGCGAAATTCAGCGCCCCCTGGTACTACTTCCACCGTGTTGATTTGCATAATCAACTTCAAACCATGGTTTTGGGTGACCCTGAGGCCGGTTCTCACAAGAAAAGGTCAATAATTCGTCTTGGTGTGACAGTGCAGAATATTGACCTCGACGGGTCAATCACTCTACAAGACGATACAGTCATCAAAAAGGATCTTGTTGTTGTTGCCGATGGCATCCGAGTCAGTACAGGGAGACAGGGTTGCACTGGATTCTTTAAGCTGACCATGATGCATAGTCTACATTCACCTCCAAAATCATCGGAAAAGCTGTCAAGTCAGAGCACTACATGTCCATGTTGAGGTTCCTAGTCCCGTCGCGTACAGTACTCGACAACCCTGAAACCAGTGGGATTTTCAAAGAAGGCCTCACGAAACTTCGCATAGTTCTCGGTCAAAATAAGAGCATGGCCATGTATGGCTGCCGAAAGTGAGTGCCTTTGTCTGTTGTCATAATTTCTCTGATGACCGGTCTTAGTGGCGAGCTTCAAAATATCGGGATATTATTCGACCCAAGTCTATCGGTGGACGAGAACGGTGGTAAGATGCGCATCGGTCTGTTCAATAATTGCAGTACGCTGATATCTGCATGGTAGAACCACTTGAGGCATCCGATGTGCTTGTTAAAGTCACCGAGGACTTCCATTCTACATTTCGGGAGATATGCATGTCAGTTTCGGGCCCGGCGCCTTTTTCAGTAGTTGGTCTTGAGCTGACATCTTTAAATCAGTGGTGCCACTGGCATAGGCCGTTGGAATCTATATAAGCGTTCTCCTCTGTCGAAATTTGCGAGGGGCAAGGTGGTCGTGGTCGGCGACGCAGCCCATCCCATGGCGCCAGGTAATTATATAGACCGGTTTCAACTACTTCCAAGCCTTAAACTGACAGAAAAAAGTGAGGTCGCAGGGGGCCTCGATGGCGGGGGAAGACGCCGCGGCTCTTGGCATCCTGCTCTCCCGTGTAAAATCAACATCGGAGGTTGAAGAACGACTCGCACTATACAACCAACTGCGAGTCAAGCGGGTGGCCGGTGTACAAACTATCTCTACGATGCATCAGTGGGATTCTTCCAGACTCTCAAAGGAAGAAGCGTCATACTTTGATGAACGGTGTCCGGGTAAGCCAGAACTATTTATCACCACCTCAACTTGGGGAGGATAACTTACGCATTTGCTCAATCTAGAAACTCCAGCCGATCTTGATAATTTCATCTTGGCCAACAATGTCATTGGGGATGCGTGGGCGCTTCTGAACCAATCTAAGAATCTACTGTGATAGAGGCTAGCGGATTGTTAGGCTTCTGGGAATCTAACCATCACGATCAAGCCCATAGACATTCTATGAGAGGCGTCAGAACTAGAGGAAGCAGGCAAAGGTGAAATAGAAAAGTGCAGAACAAATGAGTTCGCGGGTCCCACACAGCAGTGACGAACCAAGGAGCTGAGAGTAGGTGCCAGCAAAGTACCCGCATGTTACACCAGGCCTAGATTGTTAAAGGGCTACTCACTTTTTTCCCCGGGGGTTGGCTTGCAGCTTGGATGGACTCTCCCTGCTCCTCACTGTCAGCACCAGCGGGTAACCTGACTCCAACTTCAGCGCGACCGAAGAGTTCATCCAAGTGCTCAAGTGCGACGCCTTTGGTTTCCGGGATGAAGAACTAGGCAAAGACAAACATGATCAACGAGAAGCACCCAAAGATGTGGTAACGGCATGTCCTACATGAAACTGGTTAGCCTGCCACATTGTCGATGCGTTTCTTACTACTGAGAAGAACTTTCGCTCGCCCCGGATAATGGGCTAAGCTTCCAGCTCATACATCAAAATGCCGGGCATTTTGACCTTTTCCTCACTGTGGCCAGAATATGGGGAGTTCGTGCCATGATGAGGCTGAGGAGCCACTGTATAGCAACACCTAGGGCTACACTCAATAACCGGGCTGTAATCGGGATCTCAGACACATAGATCCAACAGGCCGGCCTCATCCAAATTGGAAGAAATAGAAGAAGAGCAAGGTGACCACTAAGTCAGGCCACCCACTTACGGATCAGGGGCTTAGCTGACCGCCCCACTTACAACCGCGTCAACCACAACGCGTCTCTAGCCACACGCGTTTCTTCCTTCAATAACACTCAATTCGTCAATTCAACCTTATAACCTTATTTTTTATGCCTAAATACACCCAAGAAGACCTTGAACTAGCCATTCAGGATGTGAGAAATGGCGTATCAATACGAAAAGCAGCCAGTCAGCGCGGAGTCCTCAAATCAACCCTACACAGCAAGATAAATGGCGTACCTAGCCGCAATGAAGCCCACGAATGGCGTCAGGTGCTTTCCAAATATCAGGAAGACCAGCTCACTGATTGGCTCATCTTTCAAGATAAGCTCGGCATGGCGTTGACTCATGGCCAGATCCGGAAGTTGGCGATTTCCTTGTTAGGCCAAAGCGGCACCAACCAACGACTCGGAAAACACTGGATGAAGGGCTTCTTGCGCCGCAACCCGCGAATAAAAACGCTCAAAGGAAAGGGAATCGACCGGAAAAGGATAAATGGAGCAAATCCGGCTGCTATTGGCGGGTTCTTTGATCTATTGGGCCAACCAGAGGTCGCATCGATCCCTCAACGCAACCGTTGGAATCTTGACGAAATTGGAGTCTTCTAAGGGCCCGGATCTAACGGGCTTGTGGTTGGCCAATCAGAGCTTCAATCAACGATTAAGAAACAGCCGCAAAACCTTAACTGGATATCTATTCTTGAGGTTATTTCTGCAACGGGAAGGTGCCTTGACCCATTGGTCGTCTTCAAAGGCAAAGACGTCCAGCACCAATGGTTTCCTGAGGAATTGGACTTTCTGACCAATTGGAGATTTACATTATCTAAAAAGGGATGGACTAATAACGAAATTGGGCTTGCGTGGCTGCAGGAAGTCTTTCTTCTAGGCTCAAAGCCTGCCCGGGCTAATGAAAAGCGGCTTCTTATCCTAGATGGGCATGGATCACACATAACGCCTGATTTTATGCGTATTTGTGTGACCAATAGGGTCCATTTACTCTATTTACCACCTCACACAAGCCACGTTCTTCAGCCTCTTGATATATCAGTCTTTGGGCCACTTAAAGCTGCATATCGGGCTGCTTTACTGCTAGCCAATCCTATTACTGATGCCGGCCCAACTAGGAAGGAAGACTTTCTAAAATGCTATTTTCAGGCTAGGAAGAAGGCTATTACTACTCGAAATATCCGTTCGGGTTGGAAAGGAGCCGGGTTGTGGCCAATTAACATCTCAAAGCCAATGGGTAGCAAATTCGTTATTGAGGATCCTAAGGACTCAATTACGGTCCAATTAGGAGCCCCCATTTCTCCAAAGACGAATCAGAGGTCTGAAATCAGCCCTTTTACAACCCCTACTACTTCGAGAGACGTTGCCTTATTGGTTCATTCTCATAAGAAGGAAATCCTAGCTAGCCCAACCACAAGGCAGCTCTTTCGGACTATTAATCGGGGATTTGATAAGCTCCACGTACGAATGGCCCAATTAGAAGATCGAATTCTAGTCCAAGACCAAAATTCGGGCCAATCAAAGGCTAAGAAGAGAGGAAGGGTTTATAAAGACCCAAATGAGGAATTTTCTAACATCCAGAATGTAAAGAGAGCAAGAAGGCGAATAGAAACGCCTGAAATTGAAGATTCAGAATAGCATGTTTTTCCTTTGTTTTTATTGGTTAGTTTTTTGATATTTAGAAAATTTATTAGCTATTTTATTAAAAATCAGTTGAAATGGACCAATTAGGCCTCTTGGTTGTTCTTTTATATATAAGTGAAGTTGAATGGGGATTTTGGTTGTTGTATAAGTGGGGCGGTCAGCTAAGCCCCTGATCCGTAAGTGGGTGGCCTGACTTAATGCCATAAATCTCTTGTGGAGGCATATCGTCACGCTTCATAGGTAGCGAGATACGCAAGTATAATCCGATATAAAACATCCATAAGCCCTGGAAATAGACATTCATGGAAGCGAACGCTGATGACCAAAGGAGTGAGAGGTGAAGGGCAGGAAGGCAATATCAGCTTCCAAGAGGTACAGCGTAACACTATGGTTGACCCAGAATGCTACCAAAATTATAGTCACGGTAAGAGATGATTTACGCCATTAAGGGGAACCACGAATACCTGGAGGCGCGGTTTGGAGACGTCAATGAGGTTAACCAAGGAGGCAGCTCCCACGCTGAGGCTGGCTATGAGGCGACCAATGAGGATAGCACAAGGCGGCCTAACGTTGGAAACAGCCAAGAGGAGAACGCCAATACAAACCATGATGCCCGAACACAAGGGAGGCTTTTTTCCGGTGGTATGCATCCGTGGCGAAGCGGCAACTGCACAAACGAAGCAGCGTGCTTGATGGGTCGGTACGACGTTGCCGAGAAGGTTCACGCGCTCCGTCTGGGTGCTAGTCAAGCCATAATCGGTCCCATCGACAAAATTAGCCTGGAAATTACCACTGATGGGGCGGCCAAGCAGTTTGATACTGTTTGACTGTCGGCGTGGTTACCGGGCAGATGTGAAGTCGGAGTTAATCATTTTGCCCCATGGAGCCCCGGAATGATAGTGGGAACTTCTTGGCTCTCGCCTGCTGGGGCCAAGGCGTGGAATTAAGGTATCTCCGGCAAAGCCGGTATGTCCGAGTACTTGGCTGATGGGAGCGGCATCGGGCACGGGTGTGATGCACCTCACAGGACAGCCGGTCGTTGTCAACCCCACTTCCCGAAGCCGACGTGGACGGCAGGTCCCGATTTACGGGTACCTGTGTAACTTCAAACATTTGGATTATTAAAGTACGCAAGATATTGTAGTAAGGAGATGTGTGGAAGAATCTAATCGACACTAGTGTCAAACAGAAATTTTCAGATTTCGACTCTCTGTTTCGAGGGAAAAGGAAGCGAGGGATTTAGTGCTGTGCGGGAGGAATTGTAAAGTCAATCGACGGAGGATATAACGTATACCCCGAGAAATGGCAAAGTATACAGGCAAGGACATGTAACCCAACATCAGTTTAAGTCCAGTTTTAGGCCTAAGGAGTAGATCTGATGGTTCTAAATCTAGGCCTACAGAGTGCTTTCTTAGATAACTCGAGCCTGAAATAAAGGAAACAGGACCTATAGACCGGGCCTTGATGGAGCATTCATAAACCTGTGCTGCGTTTGGAGGTAATGGAAAAGCCAGCACATAATAAAGCTGCAGCCATGGACCCAACCAGGGTCCTCGTCTCAAGAACAACATACATCGGCGAACTTCTGACTTCAACATTGAGTGCGCATTAAGCTAATCGCTGATGTCACTTAAGCTACTGAGCTGCTCATATTGAGTGAGCCCATACAAACAATGACCACCGTCTCAAGTGCACAGCGACGTTGGGCGCATAGTTATCAATGTTGTGTAGGAAGCAAGACTATCTATGAGAGCCTGGGGTCCTCATATTGTTGAAACTATATTCTGACAACTAACTTCGTCTTCGCCGTCCCTGTTCCCAACTTCTCCAGACCATTCTCTACTTCTTCGAGCCCTCCTATCACTTCAAACTTCAAAGGAGTGATATCCCCATTGCTCAGCCAACAGTAGAGATTGCTCCATAGCCATTCAGAAACCTGCTGTCCCCGTTGAGACACTTCTCCAGTCATGGTCTTGCCAAACATCTCCGCAGCGAAGATGCTGGAGAGTGTAGCGCCTGGCATAGTTTCACCGGTGTACTTCTGAGCTGTAACAATGATGCCCGATGGTTCGATGCATTGGGAGATTTGCTCGATTGTGTCGCGGGATGCCACTGTGTCGAGAGCCCATTTGGGCCGTGTAGGAAGTTCGGCGATCTTGGAAATCAGTTGTGGATCATCTTTGGCAAAAGCAAAATCAGCGCCGTGGTCCCTTGCTTGGGATGCACCCGTCGTAGTGGAGGTGACGGCAATGACTCCGTAGTTTGCGATTCGTGCCAATTGGATGGCCAAGGATCCTATGCTCCCATTTGCACCCCAAATTAAAATCCGGCCCTTGTCCTCCGGCTCGCCATCAATGGAAAGGCCCATATTCACGAAGAGTCCACAGGCAGCCGTCATCAGACAGAATGGCAATGTGGCCGCCTGCTCAAATGTCATGTTGTTTGGTATCTGCGTTTACGGTCAGGTAAGTCTTGGGCTAGAATGAGTCAGGTTTCTGAAGTTTTCCAACTCTACCTTGGACGAGTATGGCTCTTGCACAAGAGCATGCGTCTGGAATGAGCACGCGTCGCTCCATCCGGGAACACCAGGCGCAATGACGCGATCGCCTACCCTGTACTTGGTCGAAGTGCCATTGTCTGAGACAATACCAGCAATATCCATACCCAAGACTAAATAGGGTGAGCTTAGTCGGTATTGCATACCATGCGCAGGGCATCTCAGTTTTCCAGCTTCCACTTACCTTGTGGAAACGATGGCATCAGAAAATTAGCTCGGATTCTCTTCCAATCCAGGTGGTTCAATGAAGTGGCATGGTTTCGGACTTGAACTGTAGAGGGATACGGGCTTGCTGGGGAATACTCCGTCACCTCCAACGGTCCGTTAGGGGCCGTCACAACTAGCCTTGACGCGGCCATCCTCGAAATCGTTAGGTGAGATACTTTAGCATGTGTTAGAAGTGCAACGGGTGCTTCTCCTTTTTAGAGTCTCTTGACACACCCGTTCAACAGCAACTCGTCCGTAAATCCTCTTACATCGGCATAGCATCGGCAGTGGATCAGAAAGGGTCGGGAAAGTGGGGCCACTTTCCCGTCCCTTGATTTCCCTTAGGCTTGGGTTTTAAGCCCTTACACTATTATTCACTATTAGTTATTATTATTTTTAACTGTTCAACTCTGGCCCCCCTCTGAGTGTGCGCTGCTAAGGACTATAACCTTAAAATTTTTTTAGTTAAAACTTATAATAGCTAGAATTTATATATAAATATAAGCTGGCTTAACTTTAAAAACAGAAGACATATACTTATATGTAACTAGAAGCTATATGCTTACATATAGATAGTTTAAGGATCCTCTGTTAAAACTGATGTACCTCAAGTACTGTGACTTATACCTTAACAAATAGGAATGCTCGAATCCTGCGTATTGAAGAAAAAAAGAAAACTAGTTGCTGTTTGCATCCCATCACCACTCGCCAGCAATCTTATACATGAAGTATCCCCGGTTGTGCAATCCAAAGAGCGTAGGATATTGATACACCCACTTCCGAGATGTTAGCTCAAGCGACGCCAGAGCCGGCCCAAATACCAGAAAGGGAGAATTGAATCGCGACGTACCCTCAACATCTCACAACCATTAAACATTGTCCAAAGGAAGACTCGAAGAGGCGCAGGACCAGCAATATCGGTCCAATGCTCGTGAACATGCGGGGGGCGATGCGCGGGGACACGGCGGTGGTTGGTGGGCCAGTCAGGGGGGTTTGTGTCGGGCTCCAAGCCAGTGACACCATTGTTGGGAGTCATGAATTCACTGACGGATTCCTCAATCGCATTGTTTTCTTCTACTGCAGGGTTGCTGCGCGCCCAACGCTGGCGCGTCACCTCTCCCGCCAGGCTCCCGGGCGCCGTAGTGGCGGTGGCTGACATGGCGAGAAGTGGAAGAGAAGAGGGGGTGGTTGCTGGTTGTTGGTATTGAGAAGAAGAGAGATGGGGATGGGCTAATGATTGCTTAGTTCTTGGACTCTCACAGGCGGGAGATATGTGCGCCTTGTGAAGGTTGCTATCATGGCCACCAAGGGGTCGACGGTCGGAAAGGTGGAGGAGACTAGTCGGTGCAGCCGGCCAGCGTCAGCTTCCTTCGCATGCTTCGGCTTTCCCCAGGTTGGGGTACACCCTGGTGGGGGGCACGGATGATGGACAGCAAGTCGGCAGCAGAGTCCGGAAGAGATTCCAGCCACAACCACATGATCGCAGATACATTATCTGATCACTTGAACCATCTTCACACGTACAAACCGGGTCGGTTTCCTCAGTTTCTGCAGACCGAGTCTCATCAGTAGCACCATGGCGTCCCCAAACTCTACCGGCGCTGTATTCGCCCAAGTGAAAGCCACCGCCACCGAAAACCGACTGAGAGACCTCTGGCACCGAAAGAAGCAGCTTCTCTCCTTTCATACCCTTCTGACAAAGAACGTGGGAGAGGTCACACAAGCCTTGTCGACGGACGATGCAATCTCCCAGTCCGAGGCGCAGCGTGTGCTTGCCGTAACACTGCTGGAAATCACGACCCACTATGATTCTTTGAACCTCAAGAAGGAGTTGAAGTCTGAGTATCGTGTCAAATGGGGCAAAGACAATGAGGACAGAAGGATACGCGCACCTCTTGTGTACATTTCTAGCTGCGACTTCAACCTTTTCTACAGTGTTCTGTCAGCGCTGTCGGCTGCCACAGCAGCTGGGAGCTGTTGTTTAATCAAGGTAAGCATCTGACTCGGAACGGCCTCGTTTCTTTCAAAAAAGCAATCGCACAGCTGACCATAACTGTCTCCATAAGCTCGAGAATAGCCTTCAGACGTCTCCTGCCCTCCTCCGCAAGTATCTGGCACAGGTATACGACCCAGAGGCTGTGGGTATCACTACCACCACGCCAGACGCATCGATTCTTGCGCAGTGCCTTGTCGTCGACCAGACCGGAGAGCTGAAGGATGCTCCCGGCAACAGAAGGTTCAAAGCCTTGACCAGCTCACCCCATCCAATGGCCGTGGCTGTCGTCGACCGCACTGCCGATATTGGAGCTGCGGCCCGGGGTCTCGCCCAATCACGTCTGCTCTTCGCTGGCAGAAGCACGCAGGCCATCGATCTAGTTCTTGTCAACGACTTCGTGGCGGATGACCTCGCCGCGAGGTTGGCCGAAGAGCTTGCAAGACAGTCGGGAGGAAAGCAAGGCGTTGTCGACAACAGCGCCGGGCATAAGAAGTCGCCACATCAAGAGAAGGCAAGGCTGGGCGGGGAGCCCAACGGCTCCTCGAACGATGGGGGCCGTGGCCAGACTCTCTATGAGGTGGCGGGTGTGTCTGTGGTCAAGATTGGAGCCGACAGGTGCGTCAACCGCCACATACGCTGCAACCGTGGGGGTCGTGCAGTGTTCACGATGCTAACCTTCTTGACTACCGTACAGGAAGATTCGGGACAAGAAGACAGCACCTGGCGTGATAGCACTGAGCACCATCACCAGCCTCGATGACGCGATTGACCGCCTGGAAGATCAGGGTGTACAGCTGAACACGCTTTACCTGTTCGCCAAGCTGAACGAGGCAAGATATCTGTCGCAGTTCATCAGCACAGATGTCACGATTGTCAACCACATCCCGCTAAGCTACCTCGGTAAGTGTGTCAACTCGCCCGTCTTGTGGGAATGTGAAGGGAGACTGACGGACCATCACAGTCGGGCCAGCTGCGCCCTGGGGATGTGCGGTCTCGTGCCGCACGAGATACTCCAGAGCAATGTTCGAGATTCCTAGTCCGCAGTTCGTTTCAAGCTCGGGTAAGGAGGAGGAGGAGGGTTCTGCATCACGGCTGCTCGAGGAAGCCAGCGGTCCGTTGAAGCCGACCAGGCAACCAGAAGGCGGTGCAATGGGCTTCTTTGACGTCGCCGTTGGAGTCGGTGCCTTGGTGTATCTGTTGCCGTCAGTGGCCCTGACTCTAGGGGCTGTTTCGGTGGCGGCTTACAAGGCATACGGCATGTTCGGGTAGTCGCCCCTGCGAATTACACTGCACTAGAACTAGCAGCAACTAGCGGGCTACATCGTGTTGGATGCGACGGGACGTATCCTCTGCATTCCTGATCGTTTTGGAGGTTGGGCAGAAAATGGTTGTAGTTAGCAGATATGAATATTGCCAGTACTTCATTGCATGCGGCTCAGTACGCACGCAACGCAATCAGGTCGCAATCCCTCTTTTGCCATCCTCTGAGCATCCTTCCCATCTACTGTTGGATGAATGATTTGGTACTTTTTGTTAGACTGACCCGACCGTTTGGTTAAAACGGCGATAAAAACCAGGACTGTCGGAGAGAGCGAGATTCTGCTGCTGGGGCGGTGCAGGGGTGGAGTAAATCGGACTAGCTAGGACAGACGCGGAGAACGAACACAAGATCATGATCATTCAATCAAGAGACCAGGGGCAATTTGGCGGCTTACCAGATCCCCCTTGACGTTGAAAGACAGGGTACGTACCACATGTCCGCCAAGTACAATGTAATTCGACATCCGGTATTGGTTGCCGTTCTCCACATGGGGGAGGGATGCAGGATCTATCTAGGGGGCGACATCGGTTTCCCCGCACTTATAGAATGGCCCCCTGCCTTTGATTTGATGGCAAATGCTGCTGTGTGCTAACGTTACGACACACTTGAAGAAGCAGCTGGCCCGTCTCGTCAGTGCACTGATCAACCCCCTTCCATGTCGAACGACCACATCCATCCCCGTTTCATGCACGACCTGGCTAAGCTCTCCTTTCCTCTACCATGAGCTCTACACCCCAGCGCCACCGAGCCAGTCAAGCCTCAGCGGTGAGTCGCCGCCAAGAGCAACCGAATGAACAGACAAATTACTTTGAATGCTCCCAGTGTCACCAGAGCTACAACCGCCCTGAGCATCTGGTCCGACATATTCGCAAACATACCAAGGCGCGACCGTACACTTGCGCCACGTGCGACAAGTCTTTTGGACGACAGGACCTCCTCAAACGTCACGAGCTGGTACACCTGGGCGGCCACCCATCGTCCAGTCGCACCGGCATCCGGGTGACCCATGCCTGCAAGCTTTGCGCGTCAAAGAAGTCGAAATGCTCCGAGTCGAAGCCTTGTTTGAGGTGTGTAGCCAAGGGCATTGTCTGCGAGTACGAAGACGACAATAGTGGTCAGGACCTCGGGACGACGAATGAGCCTGGCACTACGTTACCCGCAGCCGCAGCTGCCGGCCAGATCACTGAAGATACCGAGTCGTCAGATGAACCAAACGATCCATTCCTGCTGACGTTCAACCCCTTTCCCGCGGCTTCCCACTCTGACGCCGCACAGCCCAGCCCTACCACTGTGACAATCATGCCCAGCACGTACGGTGAGGGGCTGCAGGGTTCCGCCGGTCTGCTACCCCAAGACGACGGCGCACTTTCTTTCAGTCTTGACTGGGGCATGGGCACGGTCGATTTCTCGGCATTGGAGCAGATGGAGTTTGACCCCATGGACATGGACATCCACTACACCACTCCTACACCAGATGGGACTCCCGACAGCCCGCCAGGAACAATAGCAAGCTCAGCTGGTTCCGACGGCACGGCTAGGCCAGGTCCCGATGTGTACAAAACCCTGTCTGATGTGAGGTCTTGGGAACCCAAGAACTCGGACAGTGACCAGGCGGAGAGCCGAAACCTGGCCATTGGACATGAACTTAAGTTTCAGGAGAGCAGCAGCGTCAGGCCATCCCATCAGCGGGCGTTGCTCAAACAGACTTTGGCCGGAGCCCCCCGAGGTCGGATCCTTCACATGATCCTCAGGGTAACGTCGCCTGCCAACATGGCACACATCATGAATGGTTTCCCCTCTGCCGAAACCCTGACCAACTTGATCAACCGCTACATCCTCAAGCCGAGAAATACGTACGTTGATGACGTGCTTCACATCCCAACCTTACAGTTGGACAAGCAAGAACCGGAGCTGCTGGGTGCCATGATTGCCATGGGGTCCTTGAGAACAGAATATCCCGAGGCCCACAAGTTTGGTCACGCCTTGCAAGAGGTTGTTCGCCTGTCGTCTTTCCAACGGGTGAGCACTTTCCTTGCATCACTTTAACCTGGTTGGACGCCGACTGACGCATACAAAATTGCAGTGGGAAGAAAACAACGGGAATTTCCGCGACATCGGCCTGGGCCAAGCGTTCCTCATCCAGTCGTACATGGGATACTTCAGCGGCATCGGCCGGAAATGTGTCTTGGCCGAGGCTTGCTCAAAATGCCTTTCGGTACTCATTTGCAACGGGGCCCATATGCTCGGCCCCATCAGCACCCAGGACGATGATTTGTTTCTGGACGACCCTGAACGCGAGCTCACGGAGGGGACATGGCGCTCCTGGGCTCAATGCCAATCACGCAGACGCCTCATCTACGCGGCGTACATCATGGACACCCAGGTATCACTCGCCCACGGCAAACGAGGCCTTTACTCTTTCCTTGACATTGAGACACCCTTTCCGGCAGCCCAGCGGCTCTGGGCCGCGCAAACATTTGCAGAATGGAAGGAGCAGGTGCTCGCCCTACGGCAGCTCGCTAGGCCGCAACACAACCCAAGTCTCCGGGACTTGATGCTGGACCGATCTCTCATGTTGCAGCAAGATAACGCCGTGATCGATCCAACCTTTACCGGACTCGCTACTGTTGGCGGCCTCTGGATCCTCGCGCAGGAATTCCACCAGCTCGATACTCATGGTTGTGCGACCAGCACCTGGAGTCCAATAATTCTCAACGCGCGCCGCGCCGAGCTATTGTCGCTACTACAAACCCGCACCACCAGCGAAGGCCGAGACGAGCCTCTCGAGGTGGGAACTCTCAGAGAGATCGTTCTCATGCACATCTACGTCTGTCCAGAAACTCTGCAGTTGTCAACGAGGCGTCTTCTCGACGGAAACGACTCGTGGTCATCGCCGACTCAATATGCACGGAGATGGCTGGACAGTACCGGCTGCGCCAAGGCTCTCTGGCACGCCGGGCGCGTCCTGCAGGCTGCCGCGAAATTCCCTCCCGGGTTGCTGTGCGATGTCTTCGCCTTTTCATTGTTCCATACAGCCGTTGTGCTTTGGTGCTACGGACTGTTGGTTCGCAGCCGGCCCCGTTCCCCCGGCCAGCTCACCTTGCCCGGGGACACTGAGATGTCAGCAGTTGTCATTGAATCGGGTAAAACGGCAGAGTACGAGACACTTCTGCCTCCTACAAGGCTGGTCATCCCGGGCAACCGGGACAAGCCGATCATCCTCTCAGACCCGGTGTCGACAGTAGATACCGTGGGGAAGATTCTCAAATCAAACCCGGGATGTGACGTAATGCCTGCCGGGTCGGCTAAGTTGTATAACCTGCTGGGTGATCTCGGCAGAGCCGCGGGACGGTATTTGGAGTCCTAGGTCGCCCGGGTACACCTTCGGCCTTGGTGGAATGTACCCAGACAGGGACCTTGGCCCGGAAGCGGTGAGAGAAATCCCAGTATCTGACCTGACTTAGGCATAACCGGCACACAGCTATGTCCGAGCGGCAGAGGCATGTCTTCAGATGCTAGGAGCATTTGAAGGGCACATTCTGCCGTATTTGGGGGATGCCGCCGGCTGCTATCTCCACTTCCCGAACCCACCCTCCGGAAGCCGGCCACGACCATGTGTATGTAAATGCAGACTGAACACGCAGCTTACACAGACTGTATTGTACTAGAACGTGAGAACCCCGGACCCACATCACGATGCCGACAACTATCAATGACATTCACACGGTCGTGGAAGACGAATTCCCGTACGTCTTCGAACAGAATGTCTCCATCCAACTGAAGAGCAACAACAAAGGCGTTGTTCGCGCCAACGTGTACCGTCCGAAGGGTGGGTCTACAGCCCCTGTCATTTTGACATACGGGCCATACGGCAAGGACACCCCATACAAGGAGTACGTATCTCCAACAGGCCCATCCCCCCGATCACCATCTAACATCAGATTGCCTAGCTTCCTCAAGCACTCGTTTGACGAGATCAACCCAAAGCACAAATCCGAGCACTCATCTTTCGAGACGCCGGACCCAGCGTTCTGGACTCAAGAAGGTTATGCTATCGTGCGCTGTGACGAGATCGGGTGCGGGCAGTCGCCCGGGGTCATCGATACCATGTCAAAGCATACTACAGACGCTTTCCACGAAGTCATCGAGTGGGCAGCCGAGCAGCCATGGTCTAACGGCAAGGTCGGTCTTCTTGGCATTAGCTATTTTGCTGGTACCCAGTGGCGCGTTGCCGCGAGACGGCCCAAAGGCTTGGCTTGCATAATACCCTACGAGGGCATGGCGGATTACTACCGCGACCGGTGCCGGCACGGCGGGATCGTTGCTGCGCGGTTCCTCAAGTTCTGGTTCGACCGCCAGTGCAAAAGCAACCAGTACGGCCTGCCAGGCAAGGCGGCTCGCAACTGGGGCCCGGATACCATCGAAGGCAATCTATCGGAGGCGGAGTTAGTTGAGAATCGGCGTGACCAAGCCATCGATAACGCTGCCCACTTCTTCCGCGATGAGGAGTATTACGCTTCACGGGAGTATAACATCGAAGACATCGAGGTTCCGCTGCTATCCGTCGGAAACTGGGGCAACATCGTCGTCCACATGCGCGGTAACATCCTTGGTTATCTGTACGCGGGGTCTAAGTACAAGTTCTTACGTATGAATGTTGGTCGCCATGACCTTCCCTTCTACGATGACGAGGAGGTAGACCTGCAGAAGAGCTTCCTCAGCGCCTTTTTGAAGGATGACGATTATGCCGGATGGACCACGGGCAAACAGCCACCGGTGAACCTGACTATACGTCAGGGCAATCCTGGCTATAACAACCCTGCGGTCGAGAAGGTCGCATTTTCGAGGCGCGACGAAAAGGAGTGGCCGCTGGCCCGCACCCGATACACACACTTTTATCTCGCTCCAGGTGATACGCTGGTCTCGGAGCCCTCAGATGCCGTTGCCCGGCTCTCCTACTCCGCCTTGACCACGCCCGAGTCCCCCGAGTCGCTGAAGTTTTACTCCCCCGCCTTCAGCACTGCCACCGAAATCACCGGACACATTGTGGCTCACCTTAACGTGTCGGCAACCTCGAAGCTCGAGTCCCCCACGGCGCCAAGCGATATCGATCTCTTCCTGACGCTGCGGCACATCGGGGCCAATGGCAACGAGATCCACTACACTGGAACGATCGGTGACCCGGTGCCGCTGTGTAAAGGTTGGCAGCGCGTCAGTCTCCGAAAGACAAACCCTGATCACCCCCGCCACCGCGAATGGCTCCCACACCGGGACTACTTCTCCACGGACGTGCTGCCCGTGATCCCCGGCGAGGTGTACGGCCTCGACATCGAGATCTGGCCCACCAATGTTATTCTGCAACCGGGGGAGAGGATTCTTTTCGAGGTCAGCGGTGGCGATACCCAGGGTGTCGGCATCTTTGTCCACGATGGCGAAGAAAGGTGAGTCGCGTCTTCTCCAGCCCTGCGCCTTCAGCCTGCCACGATGTGCTAATGAGAGACTTAGGTCTCCAGAAAGGTTCGGTGGCTGGAACCACATTCATTTTGCCCCGAGCTACCAGAATTACGTTGTCCTTCCAATCATTCCCTCGGCGTAGGCCAAGTGAGACAACTGACAGGTGTGTCGGCTTGCTTAGGTACAAGAGGCCTGAAACGGGATGGGAAAGAGAAGACTGGATGTGAGGAGTTAGGGACCCGTAGTTCGGTATCTCCATAGACGCAGAGGATGATAATATCATATCTACTACGGTTCCTCTTTCATCACTGCAATAATCATCGCCGTCGCACCCATGGTATTAGTGTAGTAGTATTCATCCATGCTAATTCTTTAAACGGATGGAGTAGAACAACTCTGCCACTGCGAAGAACAGCCACCTTCCACTCTTCGCTCTTCCGAATTTCGGCTGTATACAACAGGAAGGCGACACGGGCACATTGCTTGCTAGTGTATGCCGCTGTTTAGTCCACCAAATCTTCAAATTTGAGCGGCCAGTTCCGACCCATTCCAATCTCCGGGGACAGGGCCTACCTCATCCCAACGTGACAAAGTTCGAGACGCTCCAGGAGAGGCAAACAGAGCCGGAGAGATGAGATGGCAAGCCATCGAGCAGGAGCAGTCCCTGCTAGACCTCTTCAGAGACACGGAAAATGCTACGCAGAAGAAACCGTGATATACCTAAGATGCTCCATTTGTTTAACTAAACAAGTCCTCTTCAACTATTATAACATGAGACGGATGATGCTTAATGTACCCCGGCTTTCACCCAGGGAATTTAGAGACGCACAATACCAGGAGACCGCGCCTGGGAGCGAAGGGGAACAAGTCTAAGGAGGACCATTACAGAATTGTAGACGGAGTATGATGGTAGTGGTCGGAGGATTAATTTAGATCCACTACAGTCCATCACTGGTGCTATCTGCTCCTTGCTTCGGCCGCTCCCAAGCCATGTCCAGTTATATTTAACTTGATTGTCATGACTAAGTGACGCGGCACATCATCAGAGCTTCATTCCACAAGGGTCAGAGATCCTCCTCGCAATGGTTGAATGTCTGGAGCTTCGGTGTTAAGAGAGAGGATCGCACAAACCTGCATCACTCAGGGGTGAGGGCGTTGGCGACACTTGGTCTTGGCAACCTGAGGCTTGCTACCTGTGAGCCGCATATCACCAGTACTTCATCAACCCGGCAATTTTCGCGGCAAATTGTCTGGGGGGAGTATCCCGCTTTGCACGGAAATATCGGACTCCAGGAAACTCCGTGCGCCATTGAACCTCAATAGCCCCGCACGAAGGTCAGATTCTCTCCAGGCCTCGACCCCCCGCATTGATGACCCATCCCGGAGATGATTCGGGATGGGGGGAATGTCAAGTTCGGCAGGAGTACACGGCTTGTCAAAGAAGCCAGCTTTGGGAGCCCTACTTGAATTCCGAACCCGCCAAATACAAGCACCATTTCATTCCGCCAGCACTCCTTTCTAACAGTTTCTATTGATGTGAGCGTTGGAGTGTTCATCAATTCAGCGATGAACACCCACGTCTTGATAGCGGTCGCTGCCGGCCTTCTACTGGCGAACTTATTTGCCCTCCTCGCCAGACAATTTTGGTCTCCCCTCCGAACAGTGCCTGGACCGTTCCTCACCCGGCTTAGCTCTGCCTGGTATGCGTGGAAAGTGTGGCAAGGTTCTTTCCAAGAGGTGAACCTGGAGTTGCACAAGAAACACGGTATGAGCCTCGTGGCGACTATTGCTCGCATAGCCTGCCAGATTGGTGCCAGACGGCTAATCTGCACCATGAACACAGGAAAGATCATCCGCTATGGGCCAAACCGGTACAGTATCAATGACCTGGAGGCTGTCAAGTTGATCTACGGGCTCGGAAATCCTTTCCCAAAGTTCTCTTGGTACTCTACCTGGTCAAGCCCAGGCCAATGGTCTCTTTTCGCCGACCAATCTCTGCGAAGACACGCCCAAAATCGAAAGCAATATCAGGCGACCTACTCCATGACGGCTCTGGTACACTATGAATCCTTCGTGGACGAGTGCGCCAACCTATTCGTTCGCCGGCTCTCCGAGATGTCATCAGCCGAGATATCTCTGTATATTAGGCATTGGTTTCAATGCTACGCGTTTGATGTCATCGGTATGATCACGTACGCTAAGCGGCTCGGCTTCCTCGACCAGGGGGAAGACATCGGCAACGTCATAGGCGCTTTGGAAGACCACCTCGGGTATGCCACCGTTACCGGCATCTTCCCCGGCCTTCATCGATTCCTGTTCCCCATAAAGAACTACTTGGCCGGCAGCAAGGGCGCGGGAAGAGGCTATGTCATCACTTTCACGTACGAGAGGGTTCGTGAGGCCCAGGTCAAACCGAGGTTGGCGGCGGTTTCCGAGGGCGACGTAGCGACGCAGGATTTCCTCACAAAGTTCCTGGCCAAGCACGCGGCGGATCCTGACAACTTTACGGCCTACCATGTCCTGAGTGGTTGCGTGTCCAACATGGTGGCCGGCTCCGACACCACGGCCATCAGTCTGTCTGCCGTCCTATACTACTTGCTCAAGAACCCTTCCTGCATGAAGGAATTGCGGGAGGAGGTGGACGCCTTCACGAGCAGAGGCTAACTGTCGGAAAACCCGACTTTCAAGGAGAGCCAGCAGATGCCATATCTGCAAGCAGTCATCAAGGAGGCTTTGAGACTGCATCCAGCCACGGGCTTGCCACTGGAGCGGGTTGTTCCTGAAGGCGGTGCGACGATTTCAGGGCGCTTCTTCCCCGAGGGAGTAAGTCATCCCACTGTTGATGACCAAGCATGGGCTTCAGCTAATTAAATCGTAGACCACCGTCGGTATCAACACCTAGGTTACCCGCCGCGATGAGAACATTTTTGGAGACGACGCCGATGTCTTCTCGCCGAAGAGATGGCTGGTGGACGATGCTAACAGAGTGGCGCTCATGAACCGCTACTGGATGCCTGTGAGTGCCGGACACCTCGAGACACTCCTCCAGCCTGAACTCAATCAGGGACGGGACTGCGGAATACTGACAAGTTCTTTTTCACAGTTCGGCATCGGCTCCCGGACATGCGTCGGTCGCCACATATCCATGCTCGACATGTGCAAACTCATCCCTCTCCTTGTCCGAGACTTCACCTTCAAACTCGACAACTCATTAAAGACGGACGATTGGCATACCCAGAACTACTGGTTTGTGAAACCCCTCGACTTCGGGGTTCGGGCTCAGATGCGGCGGGCCCGGGGGTCCGAGAAATCGAAGAACACCTCTTCTACGGGCATGTATCACATCCTGAATCCACGCCTACAGATTGATGCGGACTCCCGATCAGCAGGGGCAAAGCGGTAGACTGTCATACCATGCTCTAATGAGACCTGCTCATCCGCTAGATCATCCGCATTCTGCACATTCCCAGCCCACGGAACTTTTAACTTCAAACCACCCGCGATTGGATTGACCATCCTCCCGGTTGCGTTCCCGCTGAAGGTCTCCTGCGGGGGTGCTGTCGAGGATTCTGCCGAAGTCGCTGTTGAGTCGTTGTATTAATTATCTCCAACAGGGATGGCGGTAGAGAAGGGGTCGAGTGGGAGATGGCGCCATAGATCCAAGATACTATTGAATCAAGCTTCATTCGTCATGTCCAAAAGATAAGCGGCTGCGTGCATACGGCGCCCACGTTAACCGTCCACAGCCCGGAGTCGCTCCGGCATCACGACATCACCGAATGGCTACATCGCGGCATCAGCCCCACCGCAGACAGGAATTACCCAGAACAGCACTGACAGAGGTGATTACCCTCACAGGGTGGGAGGGGCTAGTCCGTGAATCTCAACCAAGGCCGATTTTCCGCTCTTGGGCCATAGATGAGTTTGCCTGGTTATCCTACACACTGCTCTCTCGTTGAAAACCCTCAAAAGCCGCGTCGCCTCGTGTCCCAATCGCGAGGCCACTGCCATTGCCGACGATCCAAACTTGTCCTGAGCCCGAACGTCCGCCCAGCCATAGGCGAGAAGCCGCGATATGGCTTCGTGTCTTTCCGTGAGGTCCCATCAGCACCATCCATCAATCATTGTTCTGAGCTTGAATGTCCGCCCCTTTATCGATGAGCAGCCGCGCTACTCCCTCGTATCCATTCGACGACGCCTCCATCAGTGCTGTCGATCCATCATTGTCCCGAGCGCTAATGTCCGCCGCATTATCGATGAGATGCCGCGCCGCGGCTTCATGTCCATTCAATGAAGCCCAGATCAATGACGTCGATGCATCACTGCCCTGCGCGTTAACGTCTGCCCCTTTGACGATGAGAAACCGCGCCGCGGGCTTATGTCCGTTCCTCAAGGTCTATAAAGAGGTTTATGGCCGTTTCTATCCTTTTCAGTAGTGTCTGCCCTTGCTTGTATCTATCAAATGGGATGGATTGATTGGGACAGCTTGAGGACGATAGACGATCTTATCTTTTTCTTATGTTTACGGAGGAAAGAAGGAAGCTAGCTATTTATCTCTAGAGATCTAGCTAACTTAGACACTCTTAAACTGATAAAGCTGTTATACGCTAATAATTAAGCTACTAAGGACTATTTAGGTTATTAAAGTTAGTTGAAGTTATTAAAAGTGGATTAAGTTTAAAGTCTCTTTTTAAATTTAAAAGAAATTGTAATAGAAACTTAGTTCTATATAAAGCTGACCCTTTTATAAGTCTCTTTAATATATTTTCTTATTTTTAATAAAAGCACTAGAAATAAAGCTATTTTAACATAAAGATCAGAAGGAAACCTAGGAGATTGAATTAATTAAGGGGCGGGCTGTAGAGCAACTACATCTCGCTATTGAAGGGGAACTCTTCTAGTGGAGCTGAATCCCGAACCCCTCCCACATGACAAGCGACCGGCACGAACATCACTGGTTTGACATTTGCTGAGGAAACTGAAGCTCTGAATGGGGGTTGACGAGACAATACAGGCCGTCTCTCTAGATCATCTGCTACTACTAAGTTTGTTGTCCGCTCCATCAAGGGCGAGTTGCTGCTATCACGAAGTCAAAAAAACACCATTTTCTTCACATTTAAGCATTTCTTATAAACCCAATGCTTTCACAGTTGCCTAAGCTCCAGATCATCTTGGCACCTCTCATTACTTCTACATCGTAATCACATCCCATAACAGAGCATGTCTTGATTGCGGCGGTGTTTCTCAAGGCTTACACCTCTACAGCCGCCCACACTCGGGACCGGTCCCGTTGCAGTCGTCAAACGGCTGGCTCGGCACAACTCTTCCCGTGCACTCCCCAAATCCCACGCCAGATGACTCGTCCCCAGCGGTAGCCGTCAGCCGGACGGTGTCCCCATCCTCCAAGAACGCCCTCGAGCCTCCACAGCTCAGCCGGACCGGCGCCGACCCACCCCGGGTCACCTCCAGCAGACATCCCAGCGCCCCCTCCCCCGGCCCGCTAACTGTGCCGGTCGCCAGCACGTCTCCAGTGCGGAGCGAGCTGCCAGAACTCACAGCGTGGGCGACCATCTGCCTCGTGGTCCAGTACATTGACTGCACCCGGGAAACGCACATGACGGTGGCCTTGCCCTCGACAACGATCTCGGCTTGCATCCGGATCGAGTATGTCGTCCTGTTCAGGTCCTCCAGATATGCAGGAACCGGTGATTGTGGCTGGCCCATCACCTTGAAGGGTTCGAGGGCTTCCAAGGTCACGATCCAGGGGGACATGGTGGTGCCAACGCTTTTGCCGTTGAAGGGCCCCAGGGGCGTCATTTCGAAACCCTGAATGTCGCGAGCTAACCAATGCCACTCGTCAGTTGGGTTGATGCTGGGGTGGGACAGGGATTTCGCACTTACCGCTCCAGTCGTTCAGCAAGGCGAAGCCAAATATGTGCTCGTCGGCCCGCGTCGCCTTGAGCCTCTGCTTCATCGGGAGAGGCTTGCCAATGATGGCAGCAAGCTCCAGCTCATAGTCCATCTTCTGCGAAGGGCCGTAGATGACTGGTTTCACATCCGCTCCGGCATCTGCCGCTGCCGGCTTTGGGTTTCTGAATTGGCCCAGAGGCCGTTCGATGTCCGTCCCCGAGACTACGATCGAACTGGCTCTGCCCTGATACCCGATTGGGAAGTTGAAGAAGGCGGGAGGCGGGCGTCCATCGTTGAAGATGACCCTGCCGGCATTCTTGACGTGCTCGAGTGAGCAGGAGAAGTCTTCGCTCACGTCAGTTTTTCAAGTCCCTCGGGATGGTGGCTGAGTCGTACCTGAGAAGTCACCTATGGCAACAGGCAGATGGAGCTTGACATCGTCCATGTCTTCCTTTGCCTCCTCTAAGACAGCCGCGAGACCGTTTTGTTTGAACTCATCCTGGATCCTCTGCCTCAAAGCTCGAAGAACCGGGCGGGGTAGAGCCGCCAGCTGGCTCAAGTTGGGCTGGTCCAGCACATCATACGGCAGGTTAGTGACGCCCTCAAAGAAGCCCTGTCTATACAGGGCTTCCAGGAAGAATACGGTGTTTCCGAGCCTGGTTGCTGGGCGCGGGAGAGGGTGCCTCTCGGACGACGCAACGCCGAATGGGATGTTGTGCTCCGAGAAGTGATGGGCATAGGATCGAGACTCCATCGTGTCTGTTTGGTGACTTCTGTGCCCGTGTTGCAAGCTCATATCCAAATCCATTCCCTCCAATGCTGGCTCTCCACCTGTTATTAGGGTGTGCGCATCTCCATTCTCGTTTTTTTCCAATGCAACAGCATGATCGTTGGTGGGAGTGCTGAACCGAGCCGAGTGCACCCCACCCCGGAAGGGGCGCCGGGGTTCCTGCTCGGGTCGTGTGGGGTTGGTTCGTGAACCCGGAATCTGATTCACCGGTAGTCAAGTCCGCCGTGGAGCGGGTTGTCGACAAATCGAGGCTATCCAGAGAATGCGATGTTAAGAAGTTCTCAAAGTGATCGTGGCATTCCCGTTCTCTTCTTCCAGTACAGATCCCACATCATTGTACACTCACCGCATCCTCACATATCATGGCGTTGCAAGGCAAACTCTCCCTCCCTAAACGGCTCATCACTATCAACGACGACCAAGGACGTGCGATCATCGATAAGTCAATCCCAGAAGATGCACCTTTCTATGAAATCGCCAAGAATGATGCCGCCTTCGCGCAGTGCTACGTCACCGAGAAATTCCCCGTAGACCTTGGCGACAGTGCAGACATCAAATCTTATCAGCACTTCCTCAAGAACCCCCCAGGCCTAAGCGTATCTACGGGGACTGTGCTTCGATACGTCGACATCCCGCCCAGCATGACTTCGCCCATGCACAAGACGGCTAGCCTCGACTACGGAGTGGTTCTGGAGGGCACTGTTGAGCTGGTACTGGACTCTGGGGAAACGCGGCTCATGCGGCGTGGGGATATCTGCATCCAGCGCGCCACGATGCATGCATGGAAGAACGTCAGTGACACGGAATGGGTACGCATGCTGTACATTCTTCAGCCTGCCCAATCTTCCGCGCCTGGTCAAGAGCTCAAGGAGGACTATGGCGGCATGAATGGGGTGAACGCGTCAAAGTAGCCAGCAAAATTCAGCAAAGGGGCGATTCGGGTTCGGGTTGAGGGGGTTGTGAGGGTGGCTGGGTAGGTGTTTGTGAAAAAAAAAAATCAAGTCAGATGGTGGAGATTTCATTCTATAGTAGCATAATAATAGCAATGCATAAGAAAAGTGGATGATTCTATCGGCACAAGCAGGCTCTATACAGGAGATGATATTTTATTATATTATGACTATGAGACGTGATGTTATAAGGTGAAAAGAGGTTAAAATCAGTAGATATAGACAGCGGTAGCATGTAGTAGTAGGTGCTGTGAGGGAAAAGGTACGTAAGTGCTCTACTTAATATAGCTAATAAGAAGGACTCTTAGGGTGGATAGTATCCCTATCGGTTTTTTTTCTAGCTAATGGAGATAGGACTTAAGGCGGACGGTATCCTTACTAAAGTACATTTAATATCTCTCTTTACTACCATTCTAGAGGTTTGATATTTATAGAGCGGAAGAGAGAGAAAAAGCTACTGTTAAGAAAACGGATTAGTTCATAAGGTTATAAAGATATAGCTAGATATATTATTGCTTAACTATAAGCTAGTAGTAATAAAATCTATAAGCTAGGATTAAAATAATTATAATAAGCTATTATAATGAGATTCATTTGATTAACCCGAATATCTGATTTATTTTCTAGCCAGCTGCTTAATTGCAGTTCTGGCCCTCCTTTTATCTGTTTTATTTTGCAAGTCTCATCCTTCCTCGCTCTGCTACGCATCCTGCCTACCCTATGGCATCCGTCACTTCGGGTGGTGGTGTCCCTCTTGTCTCCCTGCCCAACACACTATATTAATTTGTTTATTTATAAAAAGGATAGAAAGGTATATATATCTTATTACTATAAATATTTAAATTAAATAAAGTAAGAATCTCTTAAAGGCGGATTTCTAAAGGCTGCTTTAATAGTAATAATAGCTTAAAATGATAATTACTTCAATTTATTTATTTATAAGAAGGATAGAAAAGTATATACATCTTACCAGCACGAACGTTCAGATTAGATGAGGTAGAAATCTCTTAGAGGCGAATTCACAGAGGCTGCCCCCATAATAGCAGTGGCTCGAAAGGATGACTATATCGATTTGTTTGTCTGCTAGGAGACTGGGACAGTGTTCACAATTGACTTGCATGAATGGTCGGTGTGGGCAAGCTGGATATCACTTGGAGCATATTTACAAGCACTGACTACTCAATGAGCAACCCTGAATCAAGCGACTATTAAGGCCCAGGCTTGGCGATGGGCGCTATGGTTACGGTTATACTCTCGATCGCCGTCACGCACATATATCTGCCATTCTATGCTACCCTAATCCCGAGGAATACTACCTTCATTAGGAAATACACACTGTTCCTCTCTTGGGTCCTACCCCTTACGTGGTTAATGGTAGGAAACTGGAGGGCGATCTGTCGAGACCCTACAGGTACATTGCTCTACGAAGCTCAAGAGTAGGAGCGTGCCTTGGTTCAGAAGATTGCACAACAGATATTGTTTGACTGAGAAATGTATGAGGTGCACCGCCCATTGCCCGGCAAAGGACTTCGAGGTTTGGCTCCGAGTTTCCAAGAGTGAACTGCAAAGGTCCAGTATTAGTCTTGTTGTATACATGGTCGAACGAGTCGGGGAGTTCGCCGATCGGAAAATCTTCGCATTCGTCAACTAGAACAGCTTCCGTGATCTCGAAGACTGTGAGAGGTCGCAAGGCAAAGGCTGCCCAGCGCAACAAGAAAAGGGCTCGAAGTCCATTCCGTCTTGGAAGCCAGTTAAGCCTTTCCCAGTTGCGGTCGTTAAGACTTGGAAGTCCGGTTCGTGTCTCCTCGAATATGGGTAGAGATGAGAGTCCACGAAATCCATGGGATGGGGGCCACGTCTCATGTCTTCAAGCACGTGACGGAACTGTAACCTTGTGGCGTTGTTAAGAGTAAGTATACGCCTGGGGAATTGTACCGTTTTATTCTGGCACGAGGCAGTCTACCTCCTGGCACGTATTCAGAGACAGTACCATAATGTGTGCTACGGTGGCGGGGAATATTCTAAATATTTATTTGGGATTTTAAAGCTCCAAAGCGAAAGGGGAGGGGGGTGGTGAAAGGGACAGTCTTGTCTCCGCGCGAGACAACTGTCGCGATCGTAACTTGCTTGCCCTCGATAACATCCCCAGTTAGTGAGAATAAGTTTAAGTGCAAGAGGGTATTTTGCAGGGCAGGTGGGAGGAAGATGCATTCCGTCAATTATACTGCTAAGTGTCCAGCATGTAGTAACGGGCGTGAGTCTAGGAAGCTTAAGAGTCCGAGGGTGGAATGTAGAGCAGGCAATGGGAAGGTGCATTCTGCTTCTTATGCTGATACATGTCTAGAATGTAAAAGAATGAAGAAGTAGTAGAAGGTATACCTAAGTAAGAGGGTAGAGTGCCAAGAAGGTGGGAGAAAGATCCATTCTGCTAGTCATGATTTTAAATGTCAACATTGTAGGAAAGCTAAAGGGTCAGTTTGTTAGAAAGGGAGTAAAAGAATAATGGGATATATTTCAGCTGGTAGGGCGAATAGTAGGATTAATTATGGGATTAATAGCAGGATAATAGTGGGTTTATAGTAGGATTAATAGTAGGATTAATAGTAGAATTAATAGTAGGATTAATAGTAGGATTAATAGTAGGATTAATAGTAGGATTAATGAGATTAAGAATAAGGTATTATAAGCCTATGTGGTAAATTGTTATGCTTTTAACGTCTTTGAAACTCTGGCACTCGTTTGGCAATACCTAATTACCTATCCAGCTGGGCGACTAATAGATGGGCTACATCTATGTCAAGACGATCGAGGGCTTTCCTAGCAGTATACAAATCACCTAACTGCTCTAGCTTCTGCTTCGCATCATCCATAACAGTCGAGTGGCTCGTAATGCTGACCGAGGTTGACTGGATCCGATTTTCCAGTTCTCCAATAAACTTATTTACCTAGACCAAACTTTGTTCAACACCTTTCAGGACGCCGCAATAGACACCATCCTGGAAGATTGCTTGCATGCTTCTCTCTACTATACCAAGTGTGTCCGACTTCCTTTTCTCCGCTCTTATACTTGGCTTTTCCGTGGGCGTCCTGTTGTTACCGTCGTCGATGTAAGCGCCGGTATCCTCCTGTTCATTAGAAGTAAGAGAAGTTTCCTTCTTAGGAGGCGTTCCGATGAGAGCGACCATTGCTTTTGTGTTGTCCAGTTGTATTTCGAGCCGATTCAGTTGGGTCGTTGCTTCGGCATAAGAATTCTCAGCCTTCTTCAGGCGTTCTTTCTCTCAATCAATGCCCTCTTGTATCATATAAAGCGTCATCGTATTGATGGCACTCGAAGTCTCTTCTTGCCTGAGTTCACTGAGAAGTTGACTGTATGGCTTGGGAAGAGTAGACAGCTTAGTAACGTCAACGTTACGCAACATAGAGAGCACCTGGTGCCTCTCCTCCAATGGGTTTTCGATGGACTGAGGGATTGGCTTTCCCTGGAGAATGTCCCACAAGAACTTTAATGAAGACACCACAGCTTGTTGTGTCGGCTTGTTGGCCGCAATTCTGATTCAGTTGGTTTTAGTTCATCAAGTAGTTAAATCGGTGTTGATATGGGAAACAAACCTTGGTTTCAAAGATGAGTTCTTGTGACATATTCATTCCCTCATGCATTTCACCATTCGATCTCTTACCCTTTGGGCACGGCTATCGCGCTGCAAAGAGTCATAGAATTTGAACACAGCTCTGTCCTTCTCGATATCCACCAACCCCAGTGTCCAGTGAAGGGAGTTCCGATGATGAATTGGAAAAATAGAGTGAAGAACCAAGACCCAGCGCACGAGGCCTTTTCGGCAGAGACGAGTGTTCGTTTCGAAACCACGAGGGGAATTGAAGTATGACCGACCTCGGCTTGTACATGGCCACAAGGACATGGAAAATGAAGTCTATGACTTCATCTGACAGTAAAACGTTATTTGTGAGTTGCTCAGACACTTTGCAGATTGGCATTGTGTGCACCTCGCCTGCGCAAACTTGCCAAAATCTTCCTGTGGCTGTAACAGAAAACCTGCCTTTGTAAGATAACGATTCATGTTGTTCTCTAGCAGAGCTCTTAATGTTGCTTCACACCTACCCACCGTCTCGTGATGTCTGATGCCTATGCAAATATCATTGTAGGCACCAGCAAAAGGTCGTCCTTCATCCCTTGACTAGCTTTGGGGAATGAGCAGACGGCGCTGCTCAGGGTGGTCATTGAGGGGGCACGCGACGATAATGCTGTGGCTGGTGGCAAAGGCGACCGAAGTCACCGCCGAGTTGGCATGTGACGGATGCCTCTGCAAGAGGTGGTTCCGAAAGGCATAGGCGGCGGCGCAGCTACTGTGAACCCGACTTTGAGGTGGAGGGCGAAGGAGAATTATCACGAGAGAGGCTTGGCCCCTTGAGCAGTCTCGAACTGACGTACTATGGTGGCGTGACTGGCTGAATCTGCCGCTCCAGTTCATGTGCCATTATGGTAGCCAGCTGTGCGTGCAATAACTGATGGCAATCATAAGAGTCTATGCCCCCCCTAAGGACCATGGTAGGGCAAGAGGGTGGCAAATGTTCAAACCGAGACCGCAAGTGATGATATTCGAGATGTCTCAGGGGACGGGCGGACCACAGTGGTGGGCAGCACGCCCAGGCATCGGATTAGTTCACAGCTTACGCCAGACTGGAGGCTTCCGCATTGCCAAACACTGAATGCACCCGTGCCGATGTTGATGCCATCCTTTGCAGTATCGACTGTCACATGTATGAAGGAGTATCCCTAGTATTGATTCCCACATGCTTTACCCAGTTGGAATCACGCTGCCCATCTGTTTATTGCCAGAGAAAATCTCACTAGCATGGAAATTGCCAAAGCATGTTGGTGTGCGTGTGCCCCGGTACACTCACCTAGGCTAGCAGCAAAACACAGATGAGTAACCCTCCTTTTCTTCTTTCTTCCTGGCGGTACATGCGTGTACAAAGTAGCCATGTTATCCAGGGTATTGGCACGTCGTGGCTTTAATCCGAACATCTGATCACTGACCAGACTGCATTGCCTCCAGAGTAGCTAATGGAACAAGCCGTCAGCGTGCCAGCCTTTGGGTCACGCTCCTCAGCCAGCCTTCGGGTCATGCCGCTCACCCCCCTGATGGGCATCCCACGGCTCACTGACAACATAGAGTACCCCGGGAACACCTCCTCCGTCACTTGTTGATTCCTGTCCCTCCCGTAACGCGCTTCAATTGGGTTGCCTACCTTCGCTGCCTAGCATCCAACACAACGCGACTACACATTGGATGTTTCCAGCCATTATTCATCTGTGTATTGATGGGCAATAACTTGCGTGGCTGAGTTGCGTGGCCGAGCCCCAAAGCCTCGCAAGCCACAACTCAATTTACCATCGGGTGTATGATGTCGTTCTGTACTCCGTAGGCTCAGAACCCTTCGGTAACGTGGCCATCTCAAAGATGTTGGGAAGGCAGAGTCCTAGGCTTAGCGATCTCGTCATTCGCCAGGATTTGTATGTCCTTTCAACCCTGTCTTGGGCTGAGATGGGATTTGGAGGATGAAAGGAAATATCACCCCCTCTCCAATCCAAACTTGCCCTTGTTCTCTTCAGCGCCTCCAAGCCTCCTGATTGTTTGACGACGAAACCTAGTTCTGCCTTCGTTAGCCTTTGAGCTCCTGCCACATTACCTGTTAAGCTGTGCCCGACATGAATGTCAGCGTAGGTGACATTGCAGCCATTGCCACCCTGGCATGGACTGTCTACCGTCGTTACAAGAAATCCGCTAAAGAGGGCCGGGATATTTCCGACGACGTGTCCAACATTGGCGTCATCCTGAGCGAGATTGATGAAGACTTAAAGGAGGACCGGACAAGTCTAAACTCTCATCGCGAGAAACGCCTTCTTCACCTCGTGGACAGCGCCGACAAGGTGATTCGAGATTTGCAGCGCGAAATAGGCCGTTATGACAGCCTGAAAACCACCACCCAAAAGAAGTTCGAGATCCTTCGTTTCGCCTTCAAAGATGTCAGCTCCATGCGTCAGCGGATCATCAATACCACAACGAACCTCGTCGCTTTTGAAGTTCTGTTGTTAAGGTTGGTGCACCTAGCGAGGCTCGAACTCTCCAGGTAGCTTAGACAATGAAGCCTCTGTGTCCCCGAATGTGGCGGGGTTTAAGCAGGAAGGAAGGAGATCCAGTCTGCTAGCGGGTTGATGCTATAATGGGTCAGCCTGGGCCGTGACACTTATATGTTCAAGTTACTATATAGTAACCTGGACCTTTATTATTAGTTTTAACAGTTGTCCCGATCCCGACCGCTTCATTAGAGTTGAAAAGGGGGCCCCCGGTCCTACTACGATCTCAGCCCTACTGGTTCCGCTATGGCAGGAACTAACTATTAAATAGAAGGGTAGTCACATGTAAAGCTATGGGTCCTAAGATTGCATGTACAGTGGTGTGCAAAAGTTCCGACAATTTCCCGATTTCCCCGCTCTTGCATCTCAAGCTGTGACGCGGCCACCACAATACAGCATCTTCAACACGCAATTACTCTACCATACGATGCCGACTGCGTATAGGCAAAAGCATCATAGTCCTCACAAGAGGACGAAGATTGTAACCATGTACAGATCTGGCGTTTCCCTTGATGACATCGTGGCGAAAGAGGGCGTGACAAAACACGCGATCTTTGGCCTCGTCCGCCGCTACGACCAGCAAAAGAGTGCAAAAAGTAATTCGCGCTCTGGGCGTCCAGCAACCATCAGTCAGAGGGATAAAAATCATATCTTTCGAATCATCGAAAGAGACCCTTTTATCACAGTCCAAGAATTATGCGATGAAGCCGGTCTGCGCTGCCACAGGAGCACTTTATCGCGGTACTTGAAGAAGAACGGCATCCAACACCACCTCGCGAGCCGGCGCCCATTTCTCAGCGATTCTGCGGCTCAGAAGCGAAAAGATTTTGCAGCACGATATAAGGATGAAGATGCTTCATTTTGGCATAATTGGATTTTCTCAGACGAGTGTTCAATCGCTCGTGGTGACGGCGAGAAATGGAAGTGGGCGTTCACGAGATATGTAAGTCGCGGCGCTTCAACTTTGAAACACCATTCTGACCGCATCTAGGGCGAGAGACTTAAAAAAAAGAACGTACAGCCTCAGAGGAAGCCATCGAGGCATTCGCAGATGTTTTTCAGTGCATTCACTATCGACAGAGCTACAGATTTGGTCTGCTTAGAAGGAGACCCAGACTCAGACCGTAGCGGCGTTACGAGCCGCATTATCTTAGGGTGCCTTCAAGAACACCTCCCAGAAATTATATCAGAAGGAAGCGTATTTCAACATGATAACGGACCTACATTTAAGAGTCATTTGGTCCAAGACTGGCTGCGTAAATACGCAACTCGCGAGGGCCTCGTTCTCATAGAATGGCCCCCGCACTCACCAGATCTCAATCCGATCGAGAATCTATGGGCAATACTAAAGGAACGGATCTGTAAGAGATACCCGGAGCTATCAGCCCTTCCGAAGACTCGAGCCGCAAAAGAACGCCTTATTGAGTGTGCAAAGGAGCTTTGGCACGAGCTTGAAGATGAGGTGTTCGAGAACCTATTGGATTCGATGCCAAGGCGAATGAAGGCGTGTTATGATGCAGATGGGTGGTATACTAAATATTGAGACATATCATCATAAACTCTATCTTCTGGGCTTCAAATTCATCTAGCTTTTAATTTATCATAATATTATTTGAGTGCATAATGTTTGGTCAAAGGTTACGTAGTCATCCGGCCAAGATGGGTGGATCCGGAAGTTGTCAGAACTTTTGCACACCCACTGTAGATCTGCGAGATACCTCAGGGGCATGGAGACTTCGGAGATACAACAACAGAAAAGAGAATTAACAGATTTAATACTAATGGACCGAATACCTGTACTGTCTGACACTAACTGGCCTCTATACACACTTTCAATTAGGTAGATAATATCAAATCATACAACAAAGCGGTCGCCGCGACACTTCCGTGATTCCTCCTGATCCTATTATAGCGGGGACAGCGCATTTTGTTTTTGTCTTTTAGAAGGGTTAGTCAGCAGCTTAGTGGGGTGAGAGGATGTTTTACCTTCACCAAGACCACTGATCAGAGCGAGCAGACGGCAGCATCATCGGCAGGACAGCGCAAGGAAGCGCGGGAAAAGTCAACGCAGTTACGGTTAATAATCTGTTCTACGTGATGTGTCTAGCCGCGACTCGAGGAGTCTTCTGTAAGCCCTGTGAATCTCTTGAGCCGTAATACTGACAGCTGCAGTAGGGTGTCACAACTATCATCAGACTCTAGGATCATGTTTGCTTTTTTGTGCCCTCATGACAGGCCACAGGCTCGAGCCCCTGAAGGCTCGGATCCCTGACTTAGGTCACGAGACCTCTTTTCCTTCATGTATATAAGGGCTGATTTAGGCCCTTCAAATAGCTAGAAATCAAGAGCTTCTATTCACATCACAATGCACCCTTCCTATCCGATGCAACATAGGGTTTCATTTGTTTTGCACCGCTTGGCTGATCAGGTCGTGGGACACTGACCAGCCTGTTCATACAAACGCGGTGGTGGGTTGTCCACTTGAGGACACTATTGAGTCATTGTTCGTGCACGAGGCACACTGATCCCGACTTCCAACATCCAACACGTCTACACCAGCTGCATAACACACCCGCGCTTGGGACCACTCTTTGCTCATTTGACCCACGTATCTCCGCCCGGGCGGCGGCACATCATCTGGATTGGTTGGTGGCTAGCCGAGGCTCCAGGGTCACGATCCTGTGACTCTCGACCCCCTGCGTTTGTGATGTCTTCTGGAATCACAATGGAACCCGACACGGAGTCAGCACTGGATAAGTATTGATAGTAGCATTAGCCGGCCAAAGCAAGAAGATGCGGGGTAGAAGAGTCGCATTCGATGGTCATGTTCACTATCGCCGGAGCTTGGAGAAGAGCCGTGTGTACCCTTTTAAAGGATACAGCAAGCCCAAGCGATGGCCTTGATCTCTTGTCTGTATGGGACTGCTGATCTACCAGGCGTCATGCATTTTCTTCGATCGTTGATCCACTTCGGCACCCTCAGCGCCGCACATGTTACGGCCCTGCCGGTTGTCGCTGAGTCCGGCACAACCTCTAGCCCGCAGTCAACGGCGGTGGATGGCAGGTCGCTGGGTTTCGCGACGACGAATGGCGTCAAGTTCGTTGTCGACGGAAAGGAGGACTACCTTGTGGGAAGCAATTCCTATTGGATCGGGTTCCTGACCAACAACAGCGACGTCGACAAGACTCTGGACGACTTTACCGCATCAGGCCTCAAAGTCCTCCGGGTCTGGGGCTTCAACGACGTCAACACGATTCCTGATGAGAATACCGTGTGGTACCAGTACCTCTCAGCCTCCGGAAGCATCATCAACACCGGACCCAACGGCCTCCAGAGGCTTGACTATGTTGTCAAGGCGGCCGAGGCGCGCGGCGTGAAACTAATTATCCCTTTCGTCAATAACTGGGACGATTATGGTGGCATGAAAGCCTACACGCGCGTCTTCGGCGGCATCACCTTTTACGAGAGCAGCGGTGCTCAGCAGCAGTACAGGAAGTACATCGAGGCCGTTGTGATCCGCTACCGCGACTCGCCCACCATCTTCGCATGGGAGGTGGCCAACGAGCCCCGCTGCACGTTTTGTAGCACCGATGTCATCTATAACTGGGCTAGAGACATCTCGGCTTACATCAAGTCCCTAGATCCGCATCACATGGTCGCTCTCGGCGATGAGGGTTTCGGCTTGAATGGCGACATCTGGCACCCTTATTGGCTCGTCTACGGTCTCGACTTTTGGAGGAACCTGCAGATCCCCACGCTCGACTTTGCTGTCTTCCACATGTACCCTTCCACTTGTAAGTGGCCAAAATGAATTGCGACAGAAGGCATCCAGGCGTTAATCGCAAACCAGGGTCGGTTCCTTTTGGTTTTGCGACAACATGGATCAAGGCGCACGCCGAGCGCTGTGCGATGGCCAATAAGCCCTGCTTCTTCGAAGAATGTGAGTACCCCGCAGTCGAATGTTCTTTTGCGGCCATGATCAACATCAGCACCATCATGGCCCGATGAGATTTGTGGAAGCGGCTGACGAAGCCTATCCAGATGGCGTCCCGTACGACAATAATCACTGCCCCTCTGTGAAGCCTTGGCAAGACCTCTCGCTAAAGACCCCGGGTATGGCTGGAGACGCATACTGGCAGTTTGGTACGACAATCAGTTTTGGACGATCGGCAAATGACGGATACACGATCTTCTTGGGAACAGAAGACTTTACGTGTTCTGTCGCAGAGCATGTCAAGGCTGTTGCCATGGTCAACGGCTCCAAATAGTGGTAGTACTCTTGTCCCGATGTTGCGTTTAACGTGCTGAGCCCAAAAGATGCATTCGGAAAGAGCAGCATCTTTAGCAGTATCGGTAATTTTGCTTCATAAATGACAGTCTCGTGTGATCGGAATGCAACTTCCTAAGAAGACTACTTGTCTAATTGTCGTTGGTTAGATGTACCAGATCCGTAGCATCTCTACTTCCTGGTTAAGGGAAACAACACCGGGAAATTGAAAGTCATGTTATCTGTCAGGGTGCCCACGTCGTAAGGGCAGGAATCCAGCAGTAGGGCTACTGGGCTACAGCTATCAAGGGGTAGGGCCGTCCAGTGGATAGATGGGTCAGAGATCAGCTTGTCCTTGATGTAGAATATACGACCAGGTGCTGGCGCACTGCTGTCACCTCGATACGTCCAGAAGTTCCAGCAGTTCCAGCAGTTCCAGCAGTAAAGACCCCTTCACTCAGCAGTGGATTATACCGTGTTCTGGCATTACCTTTCTACCACTTTGAATAACCCTGGTTACAATTCAACTCAAGCAAAGGATCAGCCCAAGTCCAGAGCCTGACTCAACATCTCTTCAGGCATCAAGGTGTCGACATATCTCTCCAATCGTGTCTGAGGCCAGACCCCTCTCTGTCAAAGCAAGGGCAGATCATCTATCAACGTTAAACAAGAGTCTCGAGGAAGAGTTCCCGCGATTAAGCTATGGGCATGCTATATCGGAATTGCATGGCAACGAGTGTCAGCGCTATGAATTTAAGGATAGGTAAGCTCCCGCTTGGTCCCTCACGCCCCCGCCCCTCCTACTCCATATGCGTCAATGCTAAGGATGACGCAAATTAGACGCAAGGACTACAAGGCAGGTCGTGTTAACCCAGTTCTGGCATTCATTAAGACAACCCGCCCTGAAGAAGGTAATAGAAGCAACTATCTGGGTATCTCGGCAACTGGGAGTAGGAAGGATGGAGTTAGCATAAGATATGAAGCCTTAAATTATGAGGTTGTAGCCGCCTGAGAAGTAGTGGCGAGAAGGAATTGGCTAGTACCGTCAGCGAGCATGATAAGAGCGGAGTTTAGATTCAGGAGGGTGAATCTTCTGACTGAAACGCATGAATAGCGTCTCGAGAGGAACATATAGGTGGACTACGGAAGGCAGAGAAAGGAGTGACGGCAGTTAGCATCACTTTCGTGGCGGCGGCGCTCGCGCCAGGTGCAGGTGGGAGACCCAACGCAACTGGTTTTCCGCAGCCTGCAGGCCTCGCTTCAAGGCCTGGACGGGAACTGACACCAGGTGCCTGGGAGGCACTGCTCTCTGCCGTCGGCTGCTGAAGCTCGGCACCTGGGCTGACCGTCGTCGAAGGAGGACCCGAGATTATGGCGTTTGGTGCGCTTCCAGGCTAGATGTGACACGTTGCTATTTGCCATTGCCAACTACCGCTGGAACGCGGAATGGACACACGGTACCAGCTCGGTGCAAGGTGGAGCGAAATTTATTAAGCAATGCGCGTGGGTGGTAGGCGAAAAGCAGAAGGAAAATCTCGGGGACGAGCCCCGACATTTATCATCAGACCCCTGCGCCCCTTGCCACCCCCCATTCCCCGGACCCCGGGCTCAGGGGTTGAATCTTCGGTAGCGCAGAGTTAAACCCCGCATGCTATTACCAATTTGGCACGACCAACTGTCTTGCGCATCCAATGTTTGCAACTTGTCAGGCGTGATACCTGGCAACTTGTACATAGACTCATTGTAGTTCTTCATCCGCTTCTTTGCTTTATCATCTCTTCTCCAGCAAGGACCAATCAACACCAATAACTGCCACTATGAAGCAGGAGAACAAGCCCAGCGTCGAGATGGTGGAGAAGGAGAAAGGGGCTGGGTCCTTAGCCACCAACCCTCACGATTCTACTACCGTCTCATTCAAGCAGTCGCTGAAAGAGAACTACAAGGCCGTCATCTTCAGCATCCTGATAGCAACCGGCCCCATGGCCTTTGGTTTTGATATCATCATCGTCGGCGTTATTACTGCTTTCCTAGCCTTCTTATAGGTCACGCCAATGCTCCCTTTCTCCGTATTCTATTAGCCTTTAAATCCACCCCGACGTATACTAACCCTACCACATAGAGAGAGATTCGGTGAGCTTCACAACGGAGTTCCGATTCTGCCATCTATATAGCCATCTCTATAGAATGCTTCAATGCAGATCGGCTTCCTGCTAGGCTCCCTAATCGCCGGCTGGTTTATGAATCGCTTCGGCTACAAGCTTACTATAATAGTTAGCACTATCATTACTGCGGCCAGCATCGCCGTAATATACGCATACGACTTAAGCAATATCATAGGCTATCACCACAGTACTTTTCTAGCTAGTAAGGTTATTATCAGCATCGGCCTAAGCATAAAGGCTACTATAACTATAACCTACAACTCAGAGATATCCCCGCTTAAGCTGCGAGGCTTTGCTCTATCACTATTCCAGTTCTAGCTCGTCTTAGGCCAGCTATTCACTACTTTTATTACTAGTAGCCAGATCCCCGACGGCTTCTAGAGGAGGTCTTACTACATCTGCTTCGCGAGCCAGTAGGCCTTGGCCAGTACTGCGTTCCTCTTAGCGCTAGTTATGCCCAAGTCTCTAGCATGGCTCCTCTGTAAAAACGATGACGACAGCACCAGGAAGTCATTCGGTAAGCTATATAAGCCTGCCTATATCGAGGCTGCTATAGTCGCTATACAGTTAACTCTTAAGTACGAAAGGGAGGAGCAGGCCGCTACTATTAACATCACCTGGGCAGAATGCTTCACTGTCTAGAACTAGCGCCGCTTACGCATCATTATCTTTACTAGCATTATATAGTAATTCCACGGCCTTGCCTTTATTACTAATAGTACTTACTTTGTAATTATCGCTAGACTCTTCTTTAAAAAAATCGATTACAGTTCTAGAGATTGCCTCTAGCCTATCCCTGGCTATAATTATGATTTCCTGGGTTCTGGTACACTATTTTAGCTATAGACACTGCATTATGGGCTGTATGGCGTTTCTGGCCGTTGTGACGATCGGTACACTGCCCTGGGCTCGTGAGTCTAGGGTAGGCTGAGGACCTGATCTAAGGGTTTATATAACAATGAATCAGGCGTGTCGTACTTGAACAATGTCAGTCACGTCTGGTAATAGTAGAGTCTGAGGTACTCAATGTAACCAAGTGTTATTAATAGCTCAGGAGCTGCCTATACTCGATGTGCACTTCTCAGTCGACTATATACTCTTAGTCTATTGCTAGCGCGATAGGAGCGGAGGGGAGCGCTAAGAGCAACGTCCCTCGCTCCTTCGTTCCTATCGTTCCTATCGCTCCTATCCTGATTCGTCAGACCTAAGCTAACTCATCTTCTGGTTCCCTAAGAGCCTGTTGTTACGTGTATATATTGCCGATCCTGACCGCCTGGTCATGACATGGGTCGTGACAGCCGTAGTCTGGCTCTCTGTAGGCATTGCTGGCTTCTTCTCTACTCAGGCCGCTATATAGTATACAGGCGTTATAATCAATTTAGTAACAGTATTCTTTAATATTAGCGCTGGCCTAGTTATCCCTATTATTATTTCTAAAACTATACCTATCTGGCTTTATATAAAGGCAAATGCAATCGGCTTTACCTTTAATAGCTTCATATCGTAGCTTTTTACCTTTTGCATCCCCTATATGTTTAACCCGGATGAGGGTGACCTGGGTGGCAAAACTGGCTTCGTTTTTACTGCTCTATCCGCTATTACCTGGCTGATCTCCTTCTTTAAGCTACTGGAGATAAAGAACCGCACTTACTTATAGCTAAACGAGATGTTTGAGAATAAGGTCAAAACCCGAGATTTTCGCAAGTACTAGTGCTTTACTTAAGCACCTTCCTCGGATATACGGGTTGAAATCGGCTGGACACCTCTATAGTACAGTGGTTCAGCGTTAGCGGCCCCGTGCGCGATCCGCACGGGGACGCAGGTTCGACCTGCTAGAGGCAAATTCCCCCTCTGAGCTACGTGGCAACTAGTAAAAATCGAGAGGCCAGCTATTAAACCCCCACCCTTGGGTAATTAAGGACCCCCGAGCGACTACGCCGCATTGCTCCGTCTTGTGTTACCCTTGCTGTGTTTTGGAAGTATCCTGTAACTATCTTGAGGCTCCCTTGAATACTTCACAATACTGTGTAAAGAAAAGATTCTATAAATATATTAATCAATGCAAGAAGTCCTAACCCTAGTGTCTCTGAATAGAATTTCGAATATCAGCTAGAAATGGTTCAGATACTGTATATAGATCTTCCGGGGTAATACGTAGTTCCCAACCCAATAGATTAAGCAACTGGATCTCTATAAAGTTTATCTCTCCGAGACTGAAGCTAATATCTTGCCCCCTCACCCTAACAGAACTAATAAGAGCCCAATGCTTATTCATAAGCGTATCATCGAGAAACTTAGCTGCTAGTATAATAGTTACACGAAATACCTTATTCAGCACATTATTAAAACGTGACAACTCTTTAGTCAGTATAACGCCCTAATCCTCTGCCACATAAACCAGCACGACCGGTTTACCCCTTGAGAAACACACGATCGTCGCACTTTTGTCTTGTGCTGCAGCGGTATAGGTGCCCTCTTCTGTGACTGGCCGTCATATTTGCGGCTTGATCGATTCTTTTGTGTTGCAGACAAACCTTCCACTTCGACTCACTTGAGAATAGCCTGCACAGCCCATGAAGGGCTTACTGATATCTGTTCTCGGATAACTCAGATTTGGCATCCTACTGTTCTAATGGTATTTCGTCAACCCGTCATCCTGTCGATATCCCACCATGTCCCACCTGGTATCCCACTCGGTATCCCGTCTGGCATCCCACCTAATCCTATGCCGATGCTTCCTAAGCACGTCCGGACAGTAGTGTGCATGGGCATGGCCCTACTGCCTGTTTCGGCACTTCCGCTCCATTTTTGACTGGGGAGACACTCAGCATCCCACTGTACACCGAGTAGTCCGGATTCTCCGAAACGAGGTGATATCAGCAACTGAGGCAATGTAACTTTGCGGGACAAGGTTGTGTAAAAATAAGGCCAGGTGTTATAACTGGGGTACCATGGTATCTTCGTATTCGAGAAGTTGTCTACTACCTCACCGGCTATAAGGTTTAACCAACCTGCCTTACTGCATCACAAGCTTATAAAGCTCGCATTATAAGTCTCATCATATCATCCGCTTTATCTCATTCCACTCCAACATCACTCAGACACTATCTTCTTTCGATATATAAACTACCACCACTCTCTTCACCAAAATGCGTTTCTTCGCCCTCGCCAGCCTTCTTGCCGTTGCGGCCGCTCTCCCCGCCGCTCTCTCTCCCGCAGAGCAGAGCTCCGAACTGGCCATCCGCGAGGACGCCGCCCCCGTCGCCGCTGCAGACGAGCTCACCCGCCGCTACTTCAACCCCGTTGACCAAACCAGCGCCTGGCCTGCCACCTCCCTGAAGTATGCCAATCTTGTCGTTTCGTGGGAGGTCACCAACCTCGGCAACGGCAACTACCAGTTCCACCTCTGGGCTACCGGCGGAAATACCAACTTCCGCATCTCCAACGCCGGCGTTACTTTGGCCTCAAAGACTCTCCAAGCCCGCACTAATACCGTCATTACTGTCAAGAAGACCGGCTCCAACTTCAACATTTATGCCACGAGCCTCTAAGCTGAATGTACAAGGTGTTCCCATAAGGAGCTGTTTGAAAGGATAGTTAGGATGGTTTAGGTGAAGATGGACTGCACCGGAGGCTTATCGTCTGACCTGTGGTTCTTTGTTGGACAAATAAGTTTCTGAGTTGGGGCCGCCACTTTTGATAGGAATTAATGTCAGTAAGCTATAGTCTAGAAATTAAACTTCGTTTGACCCTACGTGGCTTAGTGGCATGAGTCGTGGAAGGTTCCTGTTCTCGCACACAGATTGCTCATACGCGCCACACGTAAGTGGGCAAATGTGTCCAACGTGAAGGTTGCCGTAGGATGCGGGCGTTCTACCCGCCATAGATCGTATCGGCGCATACTCGTCGAGAACCCCGGGCAAACCAAGGAAGATTCTGCGCCCGCCTAAGGCCCAAGACCTTAGACCTTGCCCACCTAGAGTTGAACTAACTGGGCGCCAGACGGGAGTGATATCCCCGAATATGCGGCTCCCCACAGCAGTTAAAATAGTGGACGGCCTAGGGCACGTTAACCCCTACGTCCCCCAAAGCGCCGTGAGCTTTGGGCCAGCCAGCCAGGCCGACTTAGTCCATCGTCAACGCGACTCGACCGGGGACGATTGCCCTGGCATGTTAGGTAGGTAGGTTTTTATTCGCCTGGGGGAATATACCCTAGAGAGCCTTTGCGCTAATCTGTTTCCGTTTTGTATAGAGCTTCTATAACGACCAGCATCGCAGACCATTTGGGTAAGTCCTTTAACACTGTTGTTCTTTCCGGTGTAGGTCCTGACAGCCTATATATAATAGTACGGGTACCAAACACTGTCCAACTGAATCGGAGGACAACCCAACTTGAACACACGACTCATACATGGACCCCCCCTCCGAGACACCAGTGCGACGCGATAGCCGGCAGATCTGAATTTCTGGGCAACACCTTGACCAGTGTTTTTCCCAGCACCAAGGACCAGCACGATTTTAGTCTGAGAACCCATAGTGAAGACGGGTTGATAGGTACAGCTTTGATGAGGCTATTGAGAATAAATGGAATAAAAGGTGCTCAAGCATAGGATATAACTTCAATGATAGCATGCAATCGATATAGCGCGAAAGGCGAGCGGGGGTTGTGAATATTGGCTTATGGCAATGGCGGATGACAAATCGGACGAGCGGCCAACAGTCAGACAGGTTGTATTGCAGCTGCTTAATAACCCAGTCGGATGCTTGAGGGGGGTGTTCGTCTGAGAAGGAAGGCGGCTGTCGCGCAAGGTCGTGAAAGTCACGAATGGTTAGCTTCCATAGACCGGTCGACACGACGACATTCCGTTTCAAGCCTAGATCGTTGAGCAGTAACTAGCTAAATTGCTGCGGATTTATCCGATGTAGAATATATCTCGTACCGCCCTATGATAGAGATCTGATATTTAAAGGCAACTAGACATTCTACATACTAGCATACATGCCTTACGATCAGCAACCATAGAAAAGCCGTATTGACTGGATGAAGAGCTTGCCTGAGAGTAGCTTTATATCTAGGAAGTGAATGTATAGGAAGGGTAGTGTTACATCAGATAGGAAGGATGCATTGTGATGTGAATAGAAGCTCTTGATTTCTAGCTATTTGAAGGGCCTAAATCAGCCCTTATATACATGAAGGAAAAGACGGTCTCGTGACCTAAATCAGGGATCCGAGCCTTAAGGGGCTCGAGCCTGTGGCCTGTCATGAGGGCATAAAAAAGCAAACATGATCCTAGAGTCTGATGAGAGTCTGATGATAGTTGTGACAGGTAGTATTATTAGTATACTAAACTTTATACTATTAGATAAGGAGCCTTAGCCTAAATAAAATATCCTAGTTATATTTTATGAATGAGTTTAGCTTTATATTAAAGGCAATATGTAATAGTAGTATAGTAATTTAGAACGAGGCCTTTCTATAGATAGCAAAGATTAAGCTAGGAAAAAGGCAAAACCCTTTTAGTAATAGCCTAAGTACTTCGCTATCTAAGTACATTGTGGACCCTTTTAGAGGGGTAAATGAATGGGGTTTGGGTAAAGAGAAGATAGTGGATGATAATTCTTCTGCAATCGCTGCGCAGCCTGAATAAGAATTAACGAGTGAGCGTTCTTCAAAACAAATAAGAGAAAGCGGCGTAACTGATTAACGAAATGTCAGATTTCATAGCGGACCACCAAACAGGGGCAATAGTTGTAGCAGCGGCGACCCCGACCTGCAGAACCCGGCACTCCCGTCCATAGGTCGGATTTGAGGATTGTCGCTTGCACTCAGGGATCATTTTGGGCATTGGGGAGGTTTGTAATCAGCTACATTACCAAGCAGGCGGGAACTTCGTTTTGTATGCACTTGTATTAGCATAAATGAAGCCCACGATAACAGAGTTTCAAAAGCTCCTGTACTATCTTCTGTAAATACATTCAGTCTCTTCATAACCTTCTGCCATAACCTTCACCATCATCAATTTGCCTACGATGTCTCTCAAGCTTTATGGCCACCATCTCTCGCTGTGCACTCGTCGAGTTCTTCTCGTCTTGGCGGAAAAGGGCGTGGAGGTTGAATTCGAAGTCATTGATTTTCTCCAGGGGGAGCACAAGGTAGATGGACCGTGAGGACCTATGCCATAGCCAAGAGTTAATGCGAGCATAGCAACCCCATTATGTTCGGAAGCACCCTTTTGCCGTCATCCCGTTGCTAGAGGATGGCGGATTTAGACTATTCGCTAAGTCGCGACTAAAACTTCACCGCTCACTGCTCTAAGACTCCGTTCTAACCCTACCCAGAGTCGAGAGCAATTGCTCGTTATCTAGCCACCAAGCACAAAAATGAAGGTACTTCATTGATTCCCAATGCCGAGAACACCAAGGCTCGGCTCTTTTTTAACAGTGGGCTTCTGTGGAGTATTCCCAGTTCTATGGCGTTGCTAAACTTGTACTCATGACTAAGCTATTCAACCCGCAAGCTCCCACTTCTTCCTGAGATGTTTCCTCTACTAACGATACTTAGCAGCATGAAAGGGATTCATGCTGATACGTCACTCACTCTCGAGGCTGTCAAGAAGCTTTACGAGAAGCTAGACGTCTTGTACCTTGTCCTCGCTGACCAGCAGTACATAGGCGGCCAAACCTTCTCCTTGATTGACATATTCTATATGCCCGTAGTGGACATGCTTTTCCAAGCTGGTGAAGGGGGTGCCTTTAAGGAACGCCCGAATCTAGGAGCGTAGTGGGCGACAGTCTCAACCAGGGACTCGTGGAAGTACGCCACCTCAGCAGCTATGTGGGGGACGTAGATCATCAAGGTCGCAATGAGGGGATCATCGGCTTTAGAGCCCGGTAGATGATGGACAACGTCAACAGCGACAAAGACGGCCAAGGATTGGTCCTCGTCGTTAATCGCTATATCATAGAGCAAAATATTAGTCAGTAATCGCTATTGTAACAACTATTGGGCACACTAGCTGACCTTTTAAGCCTATCGCTATTTCGGAGGACCAGGCCGTAACACGCGGCTACTAGCTAAAGGCGTCAAGAAGGAGTTTAGGAGCAAGGACCTAAGGCCTCTCATAAGCTAACGGTTTATCGTAAGGAGGAAACCTCTAGATACATCGAGTATAGCATAGAAGTCTAGTTACCTTATATCTAAGGAATCATCCGTCGGGCTATTGGGATATTTGGTGTATTCCACCTTGGACAATTCCGGGAAAGGTAAGATGCTACGAGATCGAGCAGAGTATAGCCACCTCAGGATTTTGTCATTCTTGCTTTTCCAACTTGTTTGCAATAGCCTCCATGGCCCCGTTATACATAGCCTCAATGAAAACCTTCAGGTTATCTCGCTCAACTCCGTCAGGGATATCCGTCTCGCCAGACCATGTCATCTGCGTCGTGTTGTGGTCAATAGAGCGAAGCTCGAGGGTCGAAAAAGATTCCATGCTTCCGATGTTCTCGTTGAAGATTTGCCAACGGAGGGAGTGAGTTGCCGGGTTAGCGCTGACGAGTAGCTCGCGGACGGGTTTCTCATCCCATGCATCTTCCCCTTTTGGCCCGTTGCCGAACCAGAGAGAGCGGACAGAGCCGACTCCGAAACCCTCGAGTGTCGACTTGGTTACGTTTGGGAACCACAAGCTCTCCCCACCATAGGAGGCGACGATACCCCAGACCTGTCCGACGGACGCATGAATAACACGGGTAGCGTGAGAAAGCCTAGCTGGCATTGTCGGCGATGTTGTACGCGGAGGTGTCTAACCTGCTCTTGGTGGCTGGGACACGAAGAAACGTACTATAATTTGGGATGGTGTGAATGTTGCGAATGAATGAACGATCCAATTGAACTGTAAGGCAGAGCTCATTAGAGTAAATTGGAGAGAAGCGGCGAAAACAAGAACGAGATCTCTATTTAAAGGCTGAATCTGAAAATTTTCTCTACAGCCTTCACCTGCTGTCTTCAACATTCAGATGGTAAGTTCATCGGCTTACGTGAAAATGCATGCTTAGTAGTCCAGCACACCAGATGCGTACTGGGCGCAATCGACTTGGTTTACTGGCTGGGATACCGGACGGGATGCCGGATGGGATGCCGGATGGGATGCTGAGTGGGATACCGGGCCGTATCGAATGGGATGCCGACGGGCGGACGGGATGATGGGATGCGAGTGGAGCAGTGTAATGGCCAATCTGTGTTACTCTGGAACTTTGTGGTTGCTTCATTTATTAATATATATATCGATAGTTAAACTCGTCTTTCCAAAAATATCCTCATTACTCTCAGCCTAAACCCACTCACCCAATTAAGCTTCTTCTTCACCCACTCATTCAAACCATCCGCTGCAGGTCTCTTAGTAGAATCACATTGCCACTGATGTCGAGCGCTTGCCAACATTACCTATTCACCGTTGACTGCCCTACACCACAATGAATCTCAGAGTCTCAATATAGAAATGCCAGTAGCGTGGGATCCTGAATTTCCAATGGTGTGGTTACACCTAGTGGACTGGCGATCGCCAAGGGGGGGTGGGTCATGAGTCAACAGCTGCACACAGGGGGCGGGGGTTGGTTCAGACATGTGGGATCGGCTTCGATTTTCATCACCAGATTAAGAACAGTAAATATAATAATAAGGACAAAGAGGACCAAGACGGCCAAAAAGATAATTTCAGGGAGTCTCATACTGATCGAAGTAGTCATCGCTCTACTCATCTATAAGGTTTGTAACGACTTGGATGTAAGAGGATAAGGACCAAGTCTTAAATAATTATAGGTGGAGTATAACTCAAGGTCTAGAGTGGGAGGATGGCACATGGAGCCACTAAAACAACGGGAGCTTGCGATGGCTCCAACCTAGGACTCCCCTGAGTCGAGGTGGCGGAGGATACCCTCGGGGCGCTTTCGGGCTGCTCTGTCGAAAGGGGGCGAGGCGCGTCGAGACAGAGGCCCTCGAACCCGCACAGAGAACGACAAAGCACCTTGGTTAGTACTGTAGGAGGGGCGGCACTGTCTCTCTTGTCTGTTCTGGTTACAGACGGGATACAAGTAGATGAACTACAGGTCGACAACCTCGATTTTAGTACCAAGAAGGAGCTGTAACGTTCTTGCAATTGGCCTAGTACTTGGTTTCGAAGTGCGGTATGCTTCCTGCATTGGAGCAGGATGTGGGCTACTGTTTGCCGTCCTTCGCCGCAGTCACATCTTGGGCTCGTGATTTCTGGCACTCTCCGGTTGAAGAGAAGTCGTTCATCCCGATTTTCTCCGTCCGGAGTTGGATGTAGATGGCGCTGTGGCTTTTGCTGAAGTGCTTATGTGGCTGTAGTACTTTTGGTATTGGCTCCGGCGTGTATCTGAAGGTTGCTCGGCCCCTGGTTTCCTGTTGCCACTGTGTTTTCCATCTTTCCCATCTTTCGTTGACAACTCTGCGCAACCACATTTTCAACGTGGTTCTTAATGAGCGCAATACCGACGGTTGCTGCGCCCTTGGTCCTGGTGGCCCTCTCTTTCTCCATCCCCGTGGCTTCTTTGGCCGCTCGGTCGGCCGCTTATCCTATCCCTTGGAGTGCGGTAAGGCTCCAGTTCATGCTCTGATCCTCACTAGTCCCACCGCTATTGTAGCAGTCCGACTCCCTATCTGGATTCCAGGCATGCCTGAGAGTCCTGTTTCTGCCATTAACTTTGGGCAGCTCCAGCTATGGACTAACCATGCGGGTTTATTGGATATTGGGAAGGCAGTCCGATGTTTGCAAGCTGACCTACTTTTACCTTGTCGCTTGTAAGGTTCCCTGCAACATCCAACATGCGGCGGACGGTGTACCCTCCGCTAGTCAAGTGTTGGATTGAGACCCCGTGTGGCGGCATAATAAGTGGGATCTGCACACTCCGTAATCCTCTGATATTATATCAATATCCGCATGCATAAAAACCCCTCACAAGAATAGAGGGAGCCGGAGGCATCCAAGATCAGTACAATCATCAGATTTAGGATCCACCTTCTATTGAACACCATCCCTGTGATCGAATTGACCGTACGGTATCTAACATCAAGCTATTCAAGGCACCACAAGTGAATGTGTACGGAAACTATTCGCCTGTGGGCTTGACTTGCAATGTATTTTTGCTCACTTCGTGGGCAATAGTTGAAGGTCACACCACACAACGCGAACGTGGCCGATGTCACCTCAGAAACGAGTAGTGAGAGCAAAGGTTTCGTCACGCTATTGATGAGCACACCTGAGTGTCCAATCTGAGGGTTCGCCAAGATGGGGGATGAAGTTTGTTCTTTATCTAGCGCAGCGATGGTGACAAGCAATGACAAGATAACAAAAGATTCAGCTAAGGCTGCCTGACGAAAAGAACGGCAGGGTGCTGCCTCAAAAGCGAAGAGTGTCCCGCATTTCGTGCCAGTAGTTCAATCGAACCATCTCTGACCTCCATTAATGGCCCCTTATCCATTTCGCAAACATTTCTAAAAGTTGAACCGTTCTATTATGAAGAGGCTCGGTATAATCCTTCTCCCTCTGTCGCCCTTGGGAATTTCTGCTCACATAAAAGGGCTAGATTGCGACTTTGAAGCTCGTAACCTCGCCACAATCCAGTCCGTCTACGACCTTACTATTTTCCCAAGTACGTCAAGCTTTCCTTTTCTGTTTCATCTGCATACATCCCCTGCTCATTAGACAGGATAAATTACCCTTCAACGTTCTGCTAACATACTCTCCAGATAATGTCCCCATCATAACACAAGGCACATCGGCCTTCCCGCCAGGCATCCTCGCCAATGACATCTCCGGCCGCGTCACGCCGGTCGGGGCCTTCGACGACCTCGTTGGTTCGATCGAGTACTTCGTCGGACTGGCTCCCGTACCCTCTGAACAGAATCCTACCATCTTCTCCGAGGCGAAAATCGTGGAGTTCAATTCTGGATGTCCGGAGGTTGCGACGTCGACGGTATACTTGAAGCTCTCAAGAGTTGATATTGCAAACCCTAAAGTACCCGTTCAGTTTGTTACGTACCTCAAACAGGTGAGTCGGTTGTTAACACTTTCATCCCTCCCATTGATTGATGAGTTTGGGACATGACGTCTAAAGTGGTTTCCAGGTGGCATTCTGGCGCTTCAATGATAGAGGAGAAATCACTCACTACGACGCCTGGATCCCAAATCTCCAGGCATTCGTGGAAATGAATTTAGGAGTACCGCTGTCCAATCCTGCTGCCCAAACCGGCTTCAAGCAGACAATTTGTGGCCTAGCCATGCAGCGATGCGAGGGGCCTAATGTGCAGTGGAACAGGTGGGTTGGCAAAATCCTAAGCTAATTCGCTACAACAGAGGTATAGAAGCGGAGAAGGGATAGACGATTGAAGCTAATTAACAATCAATGAGCAGTCTGGAGGAATGCCTGGAATTTTTGGAAGCCATTCCCTTCGGTGCTTTCGATTACGCGACTAGCAACACCGTTGCTTGCCGGCAGATTCATGTCATCTTGACGCTAAGTCGTCCAGACGTAAGTTGTTCAATGTTCCTGACTGCGTTTAGTGACCTTGGCCGTCTAGATTCACTGCCCACATGTGGGTCCCACCGGTGGCGGCAAGTGTGTTGATACGGATTACAACTCATTTTACTTTGGGGATGAAGCCATCTTTGGATCGCCTGCAGACTCGATATTCACGTGCCCACCAAAACACGAGAAGAAATGCGGACGCATTTAGCTATCGTTCGATATTCCTTTCGATACTTTCTACTAGCTATGCGCTTTCACACACTGTATTTTAGCACCGAGACCTACACAGTACCTGTCGCAATAGTGACAGCATCATGAAGCCGACCACCAAGGCCAAAGCGCTTGAGGGATGAGACGGCGGCACCAAAAGATTGGGGAACCTGCTGTAACTACGACTGATATCTCATCCGAGCGAGTCTAGCCGGTCGATGCAAGATGCGCAGTAGCAAACACAAAGCACACGCACGCGGGGCGGGTCGGCCCAGTTGAGCGACTCGCTGCAGTGATCGTCGTTGCGATAAGTCAGTTGGGTTGAGGTGGGGGAAATCGGACGATGTCATCGACAGCACCGACAGCACAATGCGAGTCCCCGTCCTCCTCGAGTTAGCATTTTGTTAGCGACGGCACCCCGATCCTTGTCTCTTTCTTTGCGCCTTATTTTTGGCTGCTTCCAACGTCATCTCTGACGTCTTTTCCACCCTCCGACACCTCAGCCAGAGGTAAGTCGAGAGGTGAGTCGAAGTCCCCTAAATCAGTCATAGAAACCCACCCTGTAACCCCCAACCCTCTACACCCTATCCTCCAGTATTGGTGTCTACGCCATGACGTCATCGCTTCCCATCATCCCCCTCCACCTACCGTTGCCGCCTTCGTCCCCCACTTGTGCCTCCATCCTCATCGCCTGTCTCCGTCAATATCGTCGTCACCGTCCGTCCTACTTACGTCTAGCTTCTCGTTACGTCTAACCTCTTGCAGATGCCCCGACCGGCGCAAAAGCCGAGGCGCTCGTAAAATCAGAGATCATTGACTCCCAGTGCCTTGATAATATTTCCCTGGGTTCATCAAAGCGGAAGATAACTCCAGAGGTTGCCTTGTATGGTAATTCAACCGTCCAGCAAGCAAAGCTGGAGTAAACTGGCACAACACTTCAAAAAGCTTGGCATTGTCTTGATGGTCCAAATGGCCAAGCACTCACAGCTTCTCGAAACTGCTCACTCTCTTCACGGCTGTACCCCAGGGTTGGTCAAGCTGCAAGCAATTGCCACAGTGGATGCGTGGTTGGTGTTCAGGATTGAACTGTATTTGCTTGAACAGTCAGTATAGATCTATTGTCTCCCTCGCTGTATGAGAAAGCGATAAGATCTCTGCTTCAGTTGTTGACGTAGTTACAGTCTTTTGCTTCGAAGACTGCGCATGATTGACCGCTAAACATTTTCATAAGATAGTCTCGGGTAGATTTTCGAGTTTCTGGATCATCCGCGAACGATGCGTCGCTTGACTGCTGTAGTACTTCATCATCGCCTGTCTCTACCTCTGTGGCCTTATCCACAGAGCCTGAGAACCCGATGTCATAGTACTGTGTGGTCTGGGTATATGAGAGAACTCGGTTTGCATACCGCAGGTGCTTAGGTGAAGGGTTCATGGCGAACTGGCTTAACTCGCTGGCTGCAAGCTGGTTCTAAGCTCAGCGAAGATATTGGTCGGCAGAGCCTTGACTCGGGACATGGGAAAAGATAGACACCTAGATCCGCTCGGACAGCCGCTGGAAATGCTGCCAATGGTACGTACTCTGTTTGCCACCTCCGTTACGTATGGTGGGCAGAAACCACTGCACCAGTGAGACGTTTGAACCGGCTCTGTACTAATTGAATACCTTGCCGCAGGCGATGCTCCAGACACTGTCCGCGACCGATTCATGCGCCACGACCCTCGATTTGTTACGTTCCATCAAGCTTAGGATCTCGGCGGCAATATTCTCGCCAGTATGTCGCTCTATCAGCTCCGGAATGCCGAGCACAATTTTTTGGAGCTGATTCTCGTGATCCAGCGCTTGATCCTTTGGATCGGAACGTTTGAGGCTCATGAAGTCCGAAATAGAAGCACCCTCTTGCCTCCTTACTTCTCGAATGGTATTAATCGTCGTCCTGATGGATCCCAGTAGCCATGAGCTTTCCAGAGGTGGAGTTCAGCATTTTAGGTACCTTTAGATTTATATACCTGCAGCGTAAGGGTCTTTTGGCGCATATATAGCATATAGATCTATTATCGGGATATTTTAGATTAAATCTCGACTCTGTAATTCCATACTTATAATAGGGTATCTTTACTACACTCGGCTAGCGTAAATCCCTTCTAGAGCAGAAGATCCTCCGCTCCTCATCACCTATTAGTACCTAAATAAAAGGCTAGCAGACTTTAGGGTCCAGATCTAAAGCACGCCAAGGGATCCCAGCATGCCCCTTGTTATTAGTCAGTAGTTTAGAGTCAAAAGGGAAGTCCGCTATCTCAATATTAAAGATTCACTAACTATATAAATTAACTAAATAAAAAGACATTTTAAGATTAGGTATTATAATATATTATAAAATATTATAATATATCTAAAGTATTACCTAATTAGATCTATCAGTAGTTATATAGAGATATATAGTAAATATTAACGAAATATATTAAGGCACCTGTACCCCTAACTAGCGTCTACGTCAATCCACATCTCAATCCACGAGCCTGTATCTTCTGTGGGTGAGGAAGAAAACTCGTAATCCAATGATTTTACTCCGTATAAGCCGGTTATTGCAGCCATGTTCCGCACTTGCACCAGCCAGCCTCGTTTCTTCACGCCCTGAACGAAGGCACGAGAAGCAACTGAGCACACTCAAGTTCTTCCTCTTTCCGACATATGATGCGAGGATCATCTTATTGCAGAAAACACTTGGTACAGAACGCCACCGCTAGCCAGCCGAGCCCCTCATATTACTAGTGTTTAATTCAACCATTTGACTGCATTGAAATTACTTCGTATTCCTCTTGCAGTTCTGCTAAGACATATTTCGGACAACCTCCCCGGTGACCGGAACCCGTCCCCGCTTCATATTTTTGACTAGCAAACAGTCCCCAACAAGAGAAAACTAACAGGGCAGAGGAATGACTCGCGGCTAACAAACAATCAAATCACCTCGCTCTAACAACCGAAGCTCACTCAGAGTCACGGCCCACTAGTTCTACCCAGTGATTTAACTTCACGTCCTCGTCGTTCAACTTTGGCGGTTTCAAGTAGAGATAACTTAGTCTCTCTAGACTACGAAATAGGCAAGTGGTCGTATTTGAGATGCTCATTGTAACATCAAGAAGCTTGGACTGCCGCTATTCACGTCCAGAGTCAGTCGGCTTGATTATTAGACCGAAATCCTTGACGATCGCTTGTACATAGTTAGGCGATTGTTTTTAGTACCTGCCGATCTATATACCTTTTTGAACCTATTCTCACAATTAAGGAGTTTACTCAATCTCTATCAGAGGTTCACTTCAGTCTTCAACCACTCTTTAATCAAAAGTTAGAATACATTAGTAAGCTATGCATCTGTCCAAGAATAATAATGTCGACCTGAGAATTCCTGATATCCCAATATCACTTTTCCCAACCCCTTATCCCTCTTCCTTGCTCAAGCCATCAACCAGAAGCCTTAGACCTTGAGATGGATGTAATTGAACTTTCCCTTGTGGACCTTGCGCGTCCCATAAGCCCTGTGATTGTTCCAGTTGTACTCCTCAACAGTAACCATATCCCCATCAACAGCAGAAACCCAGGCAACATGTCCGAATTGCCCGGCATTCGTCTGAGCAATACAACCCGGTACAGGCTTATTATCAACCTTCACGCCACTCTGTCTAGCAGCCTCATCCCACTGATTTCCATTTCCCCACGCCTTCCCCTTGTATTTGTTGTGGAATTTGACGCCCAGGCGCTCATTCACGCGCCATGCCACGAAGCTGGTGCATTGGCACTTGAAGTAGAGCCACTTGTCCGCTGGGCCGCAGCTGTTCTTGTAAGGATAGTCGTTGACCCTAGGACCTGGGATTTTGTTGTTCTTGGGAGGTTTGGGGACGTTTGTGCATTTGCCCTTGACGTAGCCGTCCTTTCCTGTCTTGACGTATTTATCGGTAACGTAGCAGCCGTCAGAGGTCTTATCCCAGATGGAATTTCCCTCGATATTATCACCCTCAGTCTGGCAGGTGATAGTGACATCCTGGCCCTTTTTGTAGGATTTCTTGACGGCGAAGGCAGTGCCTGGACCAGAGCGGCAGTTGAGGTTGTCGCTGGTCACGGGGTAGCAGTGAGCTCCAGTGGAAAAGAATGCGAGCGCATAGGCGCAGAAAGTTGTGAACTTCATTTTGAGAGGTATTTAAGGAATGATCTTGGCTGCTGGTGATATTTGACATGAATGAGAACTTGATGGTTGCTTTTATAGAAATTGGAACCAACACCAATCACCCCTTCGGCTGAGTGAAAATACAACGACAAACGACTGACGATCGAAATCGAAATGAAGACGAGCAGATCAAAATCCTCAGTCTGTAAGACGGAGGAATCCATTGTCCCATTTGATTAGCGGTCATCGAACCTTTTCTGACAGCCTGCATATTGAGATTGAAGGACCTTCTCAGGGGGTTCTGGAGCAAGACGGCATCCCCGATATTCCCCAAATCGACAGTGTTCTGGGCCTCAGAAACGGCCCTTGCTGACCCTGTATTAGCTCTTCCATCAGCTCCCACATAGGCATCTCAAAAAGGTTTCGGACCACTTTCCTCTTTAGTTGTTTCACCGCGGAGGATCATCGCGGCATTTTATCCCAGTTGATGAAACTAAAAACAGGGGTAATGATCGTATGCATACCCTTGTCCGCATTGGGAAGGACGTCTTTTACTTAATCTGGATGTGATTAATGAGCACTGACAAGAATTGCCGGGTTCTCCAGACAAGGGATATCCTCGGGCACGTGGGCTATCTATTCGAAACTGTTGATATTGTTGGGGGTAAATCCTAAAGTCGATCAGCTGTCATCATTCATCCAAAACCTCCGGCAGGGAAGGTTCTGAGTATTGTGTCATATGTTCCAAGCTTGTAAAGTTTTATATATCAATGTGACGAAAAACATCCATTGCTCCCCATGATATTTCGCCAAGTGAGAAGTGAAATCACATTCTCATGGCAAACATAATGTTCAGTTTCAACGGCTCCATCAGAGCCCTGCTCTTGCTATTGCTCACGGCTTGCACCGTCTTTGCCAACGTCAATGACCCAGCAAAGAACCAAACACCGTACCACAAAGGCTTCGCCCTATTCCGCAGCTCCAACATGCGCAACGCAGACAAGCTTCCAAACGGCATTGGTTTCCATTCATTCAGAATCCCCGCTGTAGTTACTACAACAACCGGCCGCATCCTCACATTCGCCGAAGGTCGGCGGCACAACAATCGAGACTACGGGGACGTCAATCTTGTCTACAAGCGCACCAAGACCACCAAGAGCCATGGTGAGAGCCCTAGCGACTGGGATGCCCTCCGAGAGGTGGTCGGAAAGGGAGATGGCACTTGGGGAAACCCCACGCCTGTGGTTGACGGAAGCACCATCTACCTGTTCCTGAGCTGGAACCACGGCGCCTACAGCCAAAACGGCGGTGACACCCTCCCAAGCGGAAAGAAGACAATGAAGATCAACAATTCTTGGGAGGGAAGACGCCATATCTTCCTCACCCAGAGCGCCGACGACGGCAAGACTTGGTCTGAACCTGTTGATATGACGAAGCAACTCACGCCTGACGGGTGGTCATGGGATGCTGTCGGCCCTGGAATCGGCATCACCCTCTCTTCTGGTGAGCTCGTCGTTCCCGCTCAAAGAAGAAACATCATCGGCCGTGGCAAGCCCGGCAAGCGCATATGGTCCTACCAATCCCTCAATGGCGCCGGCTCCGAAGGCACAGTCGCCCAAACGCCAGACGGGAGACTCTACCGCAATGATCGTGCCTCTGCCGACGACGGCTACCGTAAAGTAGCCCGAGGCTCGCTCTCTACATTCAGCCCTTTCGTCCTCGACAAGGGCCTCCCAGACCCAGCTTGCGAAGCATCTACCCTCCTCTACAACAAAGGGGACGCCAACGGCCCAGCGCGCACGCTCTTCATGAACTCTGCGCACAAGAGCAGCCGGAGACACATGCGCGTACGGATCAGCTACGACGGTGATGCGAAAAAGTTCAACTACGGAAGGAAGCTCTCTGATGCTCCCATTTCAGGTGTTGGGTTTGAGGGCGGCTACTCGAGTTTGACCAAAACGGCGGATCGAAAGGTTGGCGCTTTGGTTGAGACAGACTTTTACCAGGCTGGAGGGTCGGAGAAGGATCATAGGGCGATTGTGTGGAGAAGGTTCAATCTGAGTTGGATTTTGAATAGTCCAAATAACTAGAATACTTTAGACGTAGCTGTGGTGGGGAAAGGATCTCTGTGGGTTGAACCGCTAGAGGGGTGTTTGGTCCAGCATGGGCTCTTGTTCATCTCTTCTGCTGTTTATTTCAATTATCTTCTTTGACCTAAGTTTGAGCTCCTTCAAGGTAGTATTACTACGCCTCGTTGATGCGCAACCCTCCACCTTAGGGCTTCATATTAGACCCCGCCCCGACCATAAACAACCACATTAGCCGCAACATGACGTAACCAATCATGCCTTTGGAATCCAACTACCGGACTTGCCCTAGCATTCAGCAAGCAATGAAGAGGGTCAAACTCAAGGATCAGCCCCTTCATCATGTCATACAGTAGGACGCAAGAAGCTGAGTTCAGAAGACCTTACCAATTTGAACTGTCTAGCCTAGCTGAGTAACTATCTTAATCCAATTAATTTTCTGATTGGACCGGCTAATACTGATAGAGTTTAATTGCACTAAATCAAAGAGCGCGGCACGGCCTTGTGGCCGCAAGCTTCATGCGTCCCACTGTAGTCCGGAGTATCCGATGCTGATAAACGCCTCAATCAATGCATCTCTCCACACCCAAAGTCCATCTTTTCATGTCAAACGGAAGTTTCCGCATACAAGGGATGTACACGCCGTTTCGAATAGCGAATGGATCTACATCCAGGTTCGGCCCGTCGCACAGAAGCAAAGTCTTTGTCTTCTTGGGGAATCGGGGCTAATCTCCGGGATGTTTCGCCAATCCCATTCAGGCAATTGAGTAGCTTCCAAGTTCGGCAGATCAGCGTAAGGCAAATATTAATTTTATTAATCGGGCGTACTAGTTTCCCCGTCTTATTGTGCTAGCATGCCGCCAGTTGTGTTCTTCAGCAGCTCAAAGGGGAAAGCGTCTTGTTGGGGAGTTATGACAGATTGTTACTCAGGGTCCAGTTGGGAATGAGGGCCAAAGGTTCTTGTCTGCCTCTTAATATTATACGGCGTTGAGTCTTTAGTACATAAGGGTTTGTCCTGGCCTCTTGAGCTTGAATTGATGCCCATCAACCTCCTTCAACCCTCTCCAATTTCCCCTTTACAGAACATCGCTCACCATGAAGTTCACTCTCTTTGCCCTCTCTACCCTCGCGGCCTCCCTCGCGGCTGCATACCCCATCACAGGCGACGACGTCAAGTGCCGCTCTGGCCCAGGCACCAGCTATGCGGTCAAGAAGGTATTGAAGAAGGGCACCGACGTCACAATCACCTGCCAAACCGAAGGCACCAACATCAGCGGGAACACCATCTGGGATAAGATCTCGGATGGCTGCTACGTCTCAGACTACTACGTCAAGACGGGCTCCAATGGATTCGTCAAGCCCAAGTGCGGCGGAGGCTGCTCTGCGCCATCGTCCAACCAGGCTACTGTGGACCTGATTGGCGAGTTTGAGGGTTTCGTTCCTCACATCTGTCAGTGATGTCTTGCTCTTGGGACTGTCAGGCGTACTAACTAGTTACGATAGACACGGACGCTGCTGGCTATCCTACCGTAGGCTACGGCCATCTCTGCTCGAACTCCAAGTGCACTGATGTGAAGTACCCAATTCCCCTATCAAAAGCCAACGGCAAGAAACTTCTCGCGGATGACATGAGAGTAAGCGAATCTTCAAGTCCATCTTCACATCTCAAACGGCCAGTTCTAACACCATGGCAGAAATTCGAGAAATGCATCGCCAAAATGGTCAGCAGCAAAGTCTCCCTGAACAAGAACCAATTCGGTGCCCTGGTCAGCTGGTCTTTCAACGTTGGCTGCGGTGCCGCGGAGGGATCGCAGCTTATCAAGCGTCTCAACAAGGGCGAGAAGCCCAACACTGTGATTTCTGGAGAGCTGCCTAAGTGGGTCTACGCGGGCAAGAGGAAGCTCCCGGGTCTTGTCCGTCGGCGCAATGCTGAGATTGCCTTGGCCAAGAAGGCGACGAGTGAGAAGGCTCTTCCTGTGAAGTGCTAGATGGTATCTTACCACATCTGCTGTACAGTTTGAGTTTGTCTATAGTTGGTAACCCTACTGTACCCAAGGGTCCCCTGTAACTTACTAAAATACACACTTTTCGTCTGTGCAACATCTGCCTTGTCAGCATTAATTTCATTAAATTAATGCTAACTGTGCACGCTGGTTAAGTCGTTCTATTAGTAGTAATCTTTAGTAATCTTTCTTTTTCCTTAGTTATAACTTAATACTGCTGCTGTGGCTGTGAGGGAAATGGCTGTTTAGCTAGTGATGTTGTACTTTTCGTGCAAAACGGTTGTACCTAACGTGTACTGGGTGGCGCCTATAGTTCGGCCCCCCGTTGCTCGCTCCGCTCCCAAGGGGGGGTCACTGACTTGCAAAAGGTGCTCTTCTGTGTAGAGGCTGCTAGCCTCTGTTCTTAGTTCCCCAAAGCGAAGACTGTCTCTTCCTCGTAAATATATGGACTGCAGCACCGAGCACAGACGACCGCCGGTCGGTCATGGTCTTCATCCACAGCGGCGGGTTCAAGGGGAATGTATAGCTGGAATCCTGATCCTTACAATTGGACTTCTCCGGATAGAGGATTCCCTTTCGTGGCCAATGTCATGCCGAGAGAGAAGGGTGAAGAGATGAAACCGAGAGGGACACCGACATCGTTGTTCGAGAGGCCGTAGGAGATCCTAGATAGTAACACGTCCGTTAAAGAAATGAGAATCAAGACCTCGTGTCCTTTCGCAGCAAATTGAAGCGCGGCGGGGACCGTCGACATTGTCGACTTGGAGTCCGCGTCTGTTGTCAAAACTCTGGACCATGGTCTTCTCAGGCGCACCGATTATAATAGCTATCAAGGTGCTCATAGGCTTGCATCTATTTCGAATTGAAGTAGGGCTATCTAGCTAGTCTACCGGTAGTATTTTTCAAAAAGGCAGGCTAGAAAGGGAGATGCCCCGACCATTGCTCGCAAAAGCATTATTACAAACGGGTCGCTTCAGGGAGCCAGCTTGATTGAAACTAGCAGTTCAAAATGAATAACATGTTTTATAAGGGAGTTGCGGATTTTCCACCCGACGCGTCTCCTCTTTCTTTGGCATCACGCTAGTCCCTATATGCTATCTCTTAGGCTAGGTTCTTAGAATATTCATAGCATTTCCCTTGTATATAGCCTTCTGGGAACGGTAGCCCTTGAAAACTCGAGGAAGCTCTTGGTTCATTACCTCAGCTAGCCCGAGAACACCAGCTTCAGGTGTGTATGGGTAATCGCTGCCGTAAAGAATACGGCTCGCATCAACGTATGGCAGCAAACCCTGGATCTGGTCCGGAAATACAAAGCCCGCCAGGTCGAAGAAGAATTGGGTCTGGAATGCCTTTTTGACAGACTCGGTGCTTATCTGGACAGGAAGACCGAGGATCGATGTGGCGAATTGCGTAAAGCGGGCCACAAGCGGAGTGACCGCACCGCCGGCATGGGATAGAATAATGGTGACATTGGGCGATTTGTCGATGGTTCCTGAGACGAACATGTTGACGACGGCTCGTGCGGTATCAAAGAAGAACTCGAACATGGGGTTCGGGTATTGAGTTAATGGAGCAACTGGCTGGGTTATATTGCCGTGTCGTGTACAAGGACTGGTAGGGTGAATGAAGATGGTGGCGTTCCTCTGGTTCAAGGCTTCAAAGATAGGGTCGAGGGCAGCGTTGCCGAGGTATACACCATGCGCATTGGTCAAGACGGCCACACCGTCTGCGCCCAGCGTGTCAAGCGCGTAGTTGATTTCAGCGAGGCTACCCTCGACGTCAGGGAGAGGCAACGACGCCCAAAAGCCGAACTTGTCCGGATGTCGACGCTTGAGATCGGCCGCAAACTCGTTGCACTGCCTTGTGATGTTACGTGCAAGGGCGTCATCACCAGGGACAAGGTGCGTGCCCGGAGAGGTAATGCTAAGAATGGACTTGGTGATGTTTGCCTTGCGCATCATCTCCAAGTGTGCCTCCTCGGTCCATGGCTTTTCAATTCGTTAGTGGCTGGTGTGACGCAGAGCAGGATGTGCTGAGCTCACCGGAATTCCAGGCATCCCATCGGGCATGCCGTATCCATGTTTTACAGACTCGTCCCTCCAAAAGGGGGGCACGAAGTGGGAGTGGGTGTCGATGCGTTCGACGGGATTTTTAGTCACCCGTGGCAAATGTGCTGCCCGAACAGCAGTGAGCTGCCACAACAGCAAGTTGATAGCGACAAATAAGACCATGGCAAAGACTGTTGCGGACCGTAACTAGGCTGCTCAACGTTGTAGCTTTGCAACAGCTACAGTGGGTTGTGCGGGTAATTTATGCTGTTTCTAATCAACCAAACGCAGTGGGTTGGGTGAGTGGAGTTGCTATCATTCTTACTTTCAGCGGTGATGTGGGGACTGAACGGGGAGGGCGGCGGGGACTCTGCAGCAGATCCACATGGGCGAGAAAGAACTCGTATGTGTTTGGACAGCAAAAGCAGGAAGCAGAGTAAATCAGGTAGAGTTCCCCGCAAAATGGGTCTTCAACCCCACGCCTATCGCCTATAGCGGGAGCTGTTGCCGTTCCGAGCTTGCTTGCTTGCTGTACCCCAGACGCCGCACCCGCATGATGGTGCCTTCCCCGCAAACCCCACGAGAACCAACCTGCGGGGAATCCGATCCAAGGCAATGCTGAAATCACACCTGCATCCCAAAGTGGAACGACCAAACGCGTCCTGTAGATGGCTCTCTTGTGGGTTGTGCTTGTGAATATAAAGATTAGTCAAATTTTCGAGATGCTGCGCAGACCTCGTCGCCCGTGACACTCTGGTTCTAACTTAGCAAGCATCTTCGTTCCCCAAACACTCAAAATGATGTGTCTCACCGCTGCCACTATCGTCATCTGCCTCCTCTCCTCAGCGACGACAGCGTGTGAGATGCCGCGAGACATGAACCGCGTGCCACGCAAGACGGCTATCACCAACGTCCACGTATTTGACGGCGACGGCTTTGGCCCACTGTCTACAGTGGTCATCGGCGACGGAATCATTACGAATGCCAATGCTTTTGGAGCGAAAGTTGTGGACGGCGGCGGCGGATATTTGCTCCCCGGACTCATCGACTCCCACTGCCACGTCACATCGTGTTCGTACCTAAACAGCATGCTGCAGTGGGGCATCACAACTGCCCTAGACATGGGGACGTATCCCTACTCGGAGCTCGCGGCATGTCAAATGTCGGGCACCACAGACGTTCGTGGAACTGGCGCAGCGGGTACCGTGAATGGCAGTGCCATCAGCAATGCGCCGGGATTCCCCCCCGAGTCTCTCATCGACAGTCCTGAAGCTGCTCGCAATTTTGTTAGCGCCCGCGTCGCAGAGGGGGCGGACTATATCAAAATCTTTCTCGATCCCTTGGGTCCTGACCTGGAATGCCTCACCGCGGCAGTGGATGCTGCGCATCGGCAGGGGAAACTCGTCATCTCTCACGCTACAAGCCGTGCACTCTGGATCACCGCAGAGCAAGCTGGTGTCGATATTCCATGCCATACTCCTCTGGACGAGCCCATAGACGATGCTTTCATCGACCAATTTCGGCACACGCTGAGTCACGTTGTTCCAACTCTCATCATGATGCAGTCCGTTGTCAACAATACTGGGGCCCCGTATGAAGCATATGCTATTGCGGCTCAAGGCAGCGTCACTGGCCTGCACAATGCCGGTGTCACCATTCTGGCTGGCAGCGATGCCAATACTGCCCCATTCGTGCCTGCGAACCCGCCATTCGGAGAGTCTCTCCACGACGAGCTGGAACTTTTGGTCACTGCGGGCCTCTCTCCCGCGGACGCACTCAGGGGTGCCACATCTCTTGCTGCATCCTTCTTTGGTCTTCACGATCGCGGACAAATCAGAAGAGGCTATCGGGCGGATCTCGTCCTTCTCAGCGCCGATCCAACTGCCAATATTCAGAATTCGAGGTCTATCAAGAAGGTGTGGGCTGCTGGTGTGCTTTCAGATGTCTCGGGATGAGAGGTCTGTTCGACATACCATGGCATCTTGTTTAAGAGCATCAGTTAGACAGGCTTAGCCCCGTCTAGTGCCACTTCCTACTAATGCTCTTTGCGCAGCCAGCTTTCCATTCCCAGAACACGTTTCAATAGCTAGTATTGAATGAATTGCCCGTGGGCAATTTCTGCACAGCCCAATCGCTCGTCAAGAGTCCCTGCGTTCAAGCCTTTTACATTGACATGACTCGTAGTTGGAAGACTAAAGTAGGGGACTTGTAGTAAGGAGTCACGGCTCAGCTTACACCTGCACGGATTCAAAATGAGCGGGACTCGACGACTGAGTGGAGCTGCTAAGATTTGATTTGCTATCCGCTGGTCTTGCAGTTAAAAAACACATTACCATGTACAAAAAGCGACGCAACCCCTGCCTAGACACATCGACACGCTAAGAAAGTCCCTGTGTGATTGCGCACCTACTCAAAGTTACTCGAAGGCTGAGTCGAAGGCTGCAGATGCATGGAGCCCATGATTGCCTCGCAAGGTCGGTCTACCCTGCCCTGCAAATCATGGGTGTTTGCCCCGCTGACGCTTATGAGCCCATGGAATGACACTGGAGTTCGACCCGCAGTCAACGCGTCAAGTCCGCCACGCCAAGGAGGCCACGAGATTCACATTGGCAAGAGTGGTCTGGTTGATTGAGAACGCCCGAGCCAGAACGAGCCCCGACTCCATTGACGGCGCCCATGGTAATCAACATGCCCGCCAAGGTCCCGCTTCGAGGCCATTGCTAGGCGGGTTGTCTCCTGTGCCACTCACACGTGTGCCAACTAGCCGCTAAGCTGCGGGTAGCGGTGTAGTGCGACAGCCTGGTCTCAGTGATTCCCGATTGTAGAGTCTGCGAGGTCGTCTATCAGCGCCTCTAGGATTGAGGCAAATCTGCGGGATAGTTCCCAGTGCCCTTGGCGACGGAGAAGGTCAGCAACGTTGTACAATATGCTCGAATCGAATTGGCGAAGGCTGGCTGTGGGCGGCTCTGCTGCGTTTTGCGCCGACTCGCGTCCAAGATTGCTCGATCGCAGCTCGGGAATATCTATATCGCCAGGGGGCGCTTCGGCTGACCGAAACTTGGCATGGCAGTATATAACCAGTCCTGCATAGAATAGCGCTTTTGGGACATGGATAGCCGGCTCCGCGCTGATGGGCAGCGTGTGTAGGCGCTTGTAGATGAGCATGGCGTGGATAACACAACGCTGCCCCTCCAGCTCAGTCACCCAACTGCGGATACGTGCGAGATCTCCGTCCCTTATCGACGGCCCTTCGCGCCCTATCACGCGCTCTAACAGGTCGAAGCATACGTATAGTGACATGAATGCCTCGTGCCAGAGCACCATGAGGCAATGGGGGTCGCGACTCGGGTAGCGGATACTTGGAGAATACGCTTCATACCAAGTTGTTAGACGGCACCGAAAGTCTCCAATCATTGCGTCATTCAGAGTTGCACACCGTGCTTCGCATATTGCCGCGCTGTGGCCGGCGAGTAGTGCATAAGTGTTCAGGAATGCGTAGGAACTCGTCATTGCAGTCGTACCCACAAAAGCATGATCTTGCGGCTCGCTCGTAGACGGAGAAGAGTGTAGCGACTTGATCATCGTACGCCATTGAGCAGCTGTGGAGGCGACGAATAATTCATCTGGGCAGCAGCGTGGTAGTCTCCCGGGTTCATGTCGTAGTAATGGTTCGTGGTGAAAAATGGCTGCGAACTCAGAGTCATGAATGTGCAACGCCAGCAGAACTCGGATAGTTTCCTCTGCTTGGCGCCATGACCTCCATGCCGTTCCCAGATCGTCAGTGTCGACAAAGTTGGCTTCCTGCAGAGAGTCTTTGATCTGAAACATCCCAGCTTGGCGGGCCCATGCAATGATGGTACCGTGGAAGCTTTCGGTCATCAGCAGATCGTTCGGGTTGCCGGAGAGCATCCCAAATGTCTGACCCAGAGCAACAGCTTGTGCCACAGCCAATGCTTCGTGACCGCCTCGGTAGAGATAGACTTCCCACTTGTCCAGTTAGCACTAGTAAGGCAAAAGGGCTTTGGATACAGACCGATGCGAGAATTGCCTTGTTCAGCTTCATAAAGATTCCCCTACCGCGAGCAGCAGCGCCGGCAGATCCCACGAAAAGAGCCCCCAGTGAGCAAATAGACAAGAGTAGAAGGGCATTCTCCGATGAGGGTCGAAATGAAGGCGCGTGGACGATGGGAAAGATGGGCTGAAATTTGGCAAAGTATAACTTGATGCAAATATTCTACGGCGCTGTCAGCTTGGGCGATCATGATTCGGTTCGGATATGCCAGTCGGATCTCGCCGGAGCATACCAGGAAGTCAGCTGATGGCAGAACGTCATCATGAAGACACGGCCGAAGCCGGTGTGAAAGACCAGCTCGATATGCCTCGTCTACCCGATCTTGGTTTTCCTGTCTCGTAGGTGCGTATGGATATGCCGCTTCGACAGCTGGCCGCGTGTGCCATCGGCTTCGGACTATGTTCCGGATGTTGTTGCTAGATGCCGAGTTGTCGGTGCTATAAGCTTCATTCGAAGGTTCGTTTGCCTGGCTTTGGGTAAGATTTGCAGGAGCATCGCTATATCCCCATGGCGAACCACTTGCCGAGATGGAGGAAGCCAGTGCATTGATATCGAAAGTTCCCCCAACCAGCCAGGATGGCTCATGGGCATTGCCTCCAAAATCGAATAAATCCAAATCTGTCCAACTTCCCCAGGCATTGGACGCCTGATCGACCCTGAGAGAGCCGGCTTGCTCGTTTGTAGAGGAGTGGATGGAAGGAGAGAGTTGACTTGTAGGTTCAATATTCATTCCAGGGGTAACCCAGTGATTGTGCGGGTGGGCATTATCAGCCATGGAAGCCATTGGGTCGGCAAAATATGCGGGTTCATCAGGAGGATCATTTGCAGACAACACGTCATCATGCATATTGGACCGCCAGACAAGTCGCGGTCGGCCGGCTGCGGCATCTGCATCTGTGTCTTCTATCAGAGGGCTGCCACTTGAGAGAAATAGCGGCGCGAGTCTCTTCTTGGCATACCTGGAGGTGAAGGTATTGGAAGGCCTGCCATCGAAGCGAGGCTGCCTCCTACACGACCATGTGTTCGGGCGTGCCGGATCAAAGAGTCTCTGCATATGTCAGTTGTGAAGGCCAAACCAGATAGCAGCGGACGAACGAGGAACCTACCGGCGCCCATAGCTCTTTGGACAAACGTCACAGGCAAATGGCTTCTCCTTTGTATGGGACCGAATGTGCCGCATCAGGTGTTCCCTTTTCTTGAAGGCATGGTCGCATTGCGGGCATTGCCATTCCCTGCGTTGCCGGCTTCGTAGCTTGCGCTGGAGTTCGGCGTCAGAGTCTCTTGCGATCTGGTCTTCAGCTTCTGCAGTCGCGTCGTCGACCATCGTCGTGGAAATCCGGGGTTGCGGGGGACGGATGCTGGGAAGCTGGGGCGGAGAACGCGTGTGGGTTTTGTATCCCCGCATTCCGCAGGTTTGCCAATGGATTTACGGTGGCAACTTAGTGAAGCCCCGACCAAATGTCCAATCGGCGCTACGGGAACTGCTGAGCCAGGCGCGTAATGGACCTCTTTTTTCCAGAAGAGCCGCTCATCATCTGCACCATGACAAATTCTGGACATTGCATGCTCTTAAATGGTTCAGGTGCGTGTCCTTGCTTTGACCCGAGCGCTGCCGATGGCCAGTGTTTAGCGAAGCTTACGGTACGTATCGCGTCATTTCGCCCAAGCCTGCAGATGCAAGAAATATTACATTGTGTTCAAACACCGTGGTCGTAGCACATACCGGATGGCACATTCTTTACCATACCGACCCTAACGGGATACAGGAGAAGTAATGATTAAGGCATCTAATCGGGACAAGGCAATCTATGGCCGTTAAGGCTTCAACTTAGCTATTAAATTTCTCCTTGTCCACTTCTACAATGTGCGGAATTAGATCCCATGGATCCCACAACCCCTTCTTCAGCGCACACACAGGCTGCACACAATAATGCGAAGAAAATAGACTAAAACGAATGCACCTTCGAATTCCGGGTCAGGCGCCTGCAGGTCTTTCCATAGAAGATCAATGCGACCATTCCCACCAAGGTGATGCCAGCCGTCATCGCCATTAGAAGCATGACTGGCGGTACAAAGCTGTCTGCAGTTGCCCAGTCGTTCATAAAGTACGTCATCCCAAACTGCGAGGAGCCTCGTAAGCATATTATAACAATGGCCAGAACAGAATGGGCGAAGGGAAAATTCAGCTTACTCCAAAGGTGTTCTTGCAGACAGTGGCGATTGCCATGATCTCCCCTGCAATTGGCCTGTAGCAATCAATGGCGTAGGTGATGGAGATGGTAGGAATGGCGACAACCTGAACCCCAACGAAGCCGAAGCCGATGATGATGATGGCAGGCCATGGCCATTTGTCCTGCAAGCCAACGCCGAAAGCCTTTGCACACGGCATGGTTAGTTGGGCTTCCCAAGGGTGGCGAGTCTAGTCAGATGTACTCACAAAAATACTTCGAACATCCGTTAAGTTGCCAAGGCAAGAGACTTAACGGCTGAATATCCAGCCAGAAGGGTAAATACTGTATACCTGCTATTAAACTCTCCTTGGGGGAACCCTCTAGATCCCCTTTCGACTGCGGCGGTAACCAGCTGTTAAAACCACTTCAAACCTGTAGTAAAGGAGTCGCCTGATAGTCATAGGGGTCCCTCTACCGCTTCCTGACAGGCCCAATCAACATGGCGGCGGTATTTGTACTGAGCGCCACGTACCTATAGGACCTTCACGTGTACGTGAACCCTAGCAATCAGCATCTCCCCAACCATCGTTAGATCAGGTAGATTGCCGGGGACTTCCCCAAGTCAAGGTTATTCGCAGCGCTAAAGTAGTAGGGCTCGTTAGGGGCTCTTTCCTTGTCTCGACTAATGCAGCGGCTGCAGCTTTTCGAGCTATTTCGCTTCATATCGAACCAACGCTCCTGGCAGCGAATGCAACTATGCATCTTGTCGTCAGTCAGGGCAGTATAGAACTCCCGCACAAGCGCCCGATCCTCCTCACTAAGGATAGGCAAGTTAAGGTCTCCTGTAAAAGGTGGATCAACTATCTGATCAAACTGTCGCACTTGAGGCTGTGACCGTGGCCGTGGTTAAAGGTGCCTTGACGTGTATAGGGGCCGCGGCGACGACCCTGTGACAGTAATGAAGGTGTGGTAGGGAACGATTCCTGTGGTATAGGGTACCTAGCACAACAGGAGCCGCTGGAAGAGTGCCTTGGGGAATCGGCGTTTGAGGAACCGGTGTGCCCAGAACTACTGTTGGCAGGCTAAGGGTAGGAGGGATAGGGGAAGGTCCCTCTACCGCGCTTGGGGTAGATGGACCCAGCAGAGGTCTAGGCAGTCCCTGGAGTGCGGGCGCCAGGCCACGGAATAAAGCAGGCGTGGCAAGAGGTTGTAAGCCGTGCACAGACGCAGGCGTTTGGCGCAGTCCGCCTTGGAGGCGTCAGGTCAGCTAGCGAATCGGTCCTTTTCGTGGCTCTGCGTGGCGATAGCCTCAAGACAATATTCCGCATGGCGGCAACGGCGGCTCGGGATCCGGCTACCCGTTCCCTTCAGCGTGCCTACAGCTGGCACACTCTCCTGTAAGCTTCGCAGGGTCCTTGACGCTTCGAAATTCGACTTCGGGCAGGTCTTTCTGGCAGGTACGGCAGTTTCGAACTGCCTGGAGTATATCGTCCTCCATCTGGCCGTCTATATATCCCACCTCTTACCCACCTAGACTGCTGGATATCGCTCGGGCAAGGAGGCTTCGCGACGACTTACGTCCAGTACCCATAGAGAGGTTGTCTTTGAGGTAGTTAGATCAGGTCTGAATGATCAGGGAGGAAACTGCACTGCTTCCCGGAGGCAGGGTAACCGGGGAATCTTGAGAGGTAGGCCCGATGCGGGAGGTGATATGTGAACCTAGATACCGTTAGCAACCTGATGGGTTTGATAGATTCGACGGAACATGGAAGCAGCCGCCACGTAGGTTAGTGTAAGGATTGCATTGAAGAAAAGAAGAACCTGAAAGCTCTTGGAGAGCTTGCCAAGCTAGCTAATTACCTGGTCAACGCTCAGGGGTTTGTGCGGCTTCATTTGGTGGCGTTATCAGCGGACCAATTCGTGCGCGAGTTGAGTACAGGCCAGGCCAATTAGCCAATCAGAGGAGGTTTTATGCTCAATTCTTTCTGACTGAGTAAAACGCCCTTCGGGCTGAATTAGCCCTACAATAGCGATAGCAATGAATGGGCTCAAAGACAAGAGTCGCATCTCCGGTTCTCGGATACCATTGTTCCTCTCCGTTGCTTTCTGAGAGATATAGTCCGACCATGGTCCGGCTACGGCAAGCCCGACCACGCCCCCGACGACGAGTGCGAAGTTAGCGTATCCAACCTGCGCCGGCGTGAAGTTGTAAGGCGGCGCAGCGAGGCCTGGAGACTGCAAGATGTTGACTGCCAAGAGGGCATTCGATGCTGAACCCATCGCCATGGATGCCCAAAAGACGATGGGAAAGAAGAAAATATACGCTGGCGTGAAGAAGTGCCGGACGACCGATCGCCAGGCAGTTCGGTCGATTTCTTGAAAGATACCGAACTGGGCTCGGCTGGGCCTTCCGCTTCCCCGAATCCCGGCTTGAAGGTTCCGCATCAGTGTCGGCGAAACAAACTCGGCATGTCCTGAGCTCGACTCTAACTTGGCGTTGTCCTCCTTGGCTTGCTCCGATACCTGGACAGCCGGAGTAGAATTGTCTTTTCTCAAACGGCGTGTCTCCGGGAAGAAAAACAAAAGGCTAATGATGTTAAGCCCCTGAGCGCCGGTACAAGCCCAGAAGAAAATTCGAAAGGAAGCAGCCTCGGCGATAGCTCCTGATATGATGGGGCCAAGGAAGAGACCAACAAAATAACACCAACTTGGATCATGCGTGAGCAGAGTGCTTGAATTTGGATGACCTTGTAACTTACAAGTACGATCCGACATATTTACCACGTTCGTGGAGGAAATAGATGTCAGTCACGACAACACTCATGATGCTCTCATTCGCAGAAGCCCCAGTCCCCGCGAGAATCCGGGCGGCTAGGAACGAACCATATGATGTCGCCGTTGCTTGCCAAATACAAGCACCTAAGTTCAGTAATGCGCAGACAAGGAGGGTTACCCGTCGTCCGAAAATCTCGCAGCTAGGGACGATGATGAAATTGCAGTATCCTAGAAGGATCACAGTAACCCCAGTCTTGATGAATTAGCATCACTATTCCAGCACAATTGTCCGTGGCGAAGGGATAAGCCATCAACACTGGCTGAGACTCTGCCGTCCCATCGCAAGGACACAAGATTGTGACAATAAGACCGAAGAAGTACGAGAATATTGCCGACTCACCAGCAAAGCAACATCAGCCAATGACTTTTCCCATTGCTGCATGAAGATCGGTGTCAATGGCGCGATGGACATGGTTGGAATGACACTGGCGATGACGAAGATGCCTTGGTTGACAATAACCAAGGTTTTCCACAAAGTGCTCCAGTTCTTGAAATCCAAGTTAGCTTCTATCGCCTGATTGATTCATAATTTCTTTGATTCAAAGGCCAAACAGTTGGAGAGCGTGGATGGACCTCTGTCAAGGAAACTCAAGGGCAGGGGTGGGGTAAAGGGTTGTAAGAAAAACACGAAGACTGGGTGATGCTAACAAGTGGATCTTGTGGATCGTCCGTCGGTTGCGGAATAAGGACGATTGAATCTTGATTGTCGGAGTCGAACCTCGCTCCACCCATATCAGTCATGACCTCCGTGCCCGGCACAAGGTCGACCTCAGCCTCCCTCTCAATTCGGGGAGCCCGGGGCGTGGGGTTGGAAGGAAAGTGTTCGGCTTGCTCCATTTTCAGTGATGACAATGTCGTTTCTGAGGATTATTGAAAACTTCGATCGTCTTACGGGAGTCAGGGCTGACCAGCTCTATCATATGAACTTTGTTCTTTCCTGAATGTCCTGCAAGGATCCCACAACCCCACAAAACAGGAAGCGGGAGTTGTGGGGAAAGTTTTTCGCGGTGTAGTGCAGTTGCGGGACCCCAACTTGTGCCCCACGATTCCGTCGAAGGAACTCCGCGGTCGCGCCACGGAACGTTGTCGCCCCCGATTTGTGCGAGCCCTGTTTCAAAGGCAACCAGGGCAATGGTGGTTTTGCATCTACGACAAGTGAACCCACGAGACATCTGGTTCGGTGGCGATCTGCTCTGTCCGTGATAATTGGTTGTTCCATCATGCGCACTAGAATACCGCACACAAGAGCTTTGGCATGCGATCACAGACTTCATTTAATTTCTATCACACAAGAATTCTTCCAGGCTATTTTGGTATGCGTATATTTAACCAGCGCATTGAAGCAACACACTTCGGATGCAGATGGATTCCTGTAACATTATCATCTCCAAGAGAGAACAACGCTGGTATCCTTTCACTGTAAAACCGAATGGAGCGTCACTCAAGCATCCAGGCGTTGTGCGTATCATTCTTTGCGTCTGGACGAGTCGACCACCTTCCATGTCACAACTACAAAACCATGTGTGTGCATTGTTGTTGTTGTTGTTGTTGTATTATTACCGTCATGAAGATATCTACTAGAGATGTCTACAGAATCCCCTAGGGGCAAGATGACGTGCTAGGCTGGTGTCAACAGCTAAAGAAACCTAAGTACAGTAACCCGGGGCCGGAGCTACAGACCAAGCAGGTCCGTAGCTCGGACCTACAGTCCGCATCAGCTAAGATTGTAATCCTTCTTCCTCTTCCATCTAGCAATTAAGCAGCCCTATTTGACTTATGATTTCGAGCCCGATATCATGTGTGTGCATTGTCCCGTAAGCATATGCAGTGTCTTGCTTAGACTTTCTTGGGTTTTATATAACGTCGTATTTCACCTTGTTCACCAGCGTTCCGATTTTCTCAATCTGTATATCAATCCTGCCTCCATCCTCCAAGCTCACACGTGGCTTCTTGAAATATCCGATACCAGCCGGCGTGCCAGTCAGCAAGACTGAACCTGCCTCCAATGTCGTTCCTCGGGAAAGACAAGAGATTTGTTTCCTGACAGAGAAGATCATGTTCTTCGTGTTGCTGTCCTGCACCGTCTGACCGTTGTAAATGGCCTTGATACCAAGGGACTGTGGATCATCAATCGCTGAGGGGGAAACAAGCACCGGGCCTGCAAACTTGTTAGCAGGATCCTATGCGGCAATGACTAGTCCAGAAACGCACCCATTGGGCAACTGTTGTCAAGACCCTTTGAGAACGACCACTGTTTCGCCGCGAGCTGGAGGGTTCTCGCCGAAACATCGTTTGACGCAGTGTATCCAAGGACGTACTCCAGAGCCCTGTCCTCGGGAATATCTCGACCAGTTTTGCCAATTACAACACAGAGCTCGGCTTCATAGTCGCTCGTTCCGTCTTGGGCGCATTTTGGAATGGTCACGGTTGCTGGAAATGGGCCTGTGAGTGCCGCTCGAGGCTTTGTGAAGACCTCGAGCTCGTCTGGAATCGGGAAACCGCCTTCCTAATTCAGTGTTATTATTTATCTGCACGGATACGAGTTTTGGGACACATTTGGGATATTCGTCTGCGCTTACCTCAGCGTGATCTTTGTAGTTGAGCCCGAGGCACCGAATGTAATTACACTGCTCTCGGCTGACTGGGGACAGCAGCTTTGCGAGTATTTGTTAGCGTCTCCTGAGCCTTGCAATTCGTTGCAACTTACGTGATCCACGGTGAGCACATTCTTGGTCACCGTTCCGTTGAATATGTCTCCATTGATCAAGAAGGCTTTGACCTCAACGCCATTCAGACAATCGATTCCAACGTCTCGCGCAGTATCAACCAACTGCCCAAGGTGAACTTGGCCATCTTCGACGGCCCTGAAACGAATCAAATGAGTCCAATTCTGCATCTTGGCCCTCAGTAATTGGATTGGTAAAGCCGTTGCTGTGGTCTCTGGTGTTGTTGGTGCTGATGCTGGTGCTGGTGCTGGTGCTGGTGCTGCCGCTATGCCACCTCGGCACAAGGGGTATGGTCCCTCTGTCTTATTTAGACCTTGCGGGCAAATCTCCCCACATTACCACCCGCAAAAGTTCCCCGCTTGCCCCGCAAAGTCCCGCAAAGCGAACTGTGGGGATGCCAAGAACAATGAAAAGAAATAATGGAAAAACTTGGGTATTTCAGGGCGCTGTCGGCGACCTAAATCGACCCTCCGGTTCACTAGCGACCAACCATGGCAGAGAAGGATCCTCTAGAGACGACTGACATCATTGTATGTGGCTGCGGGCCAACTGGCGCTATGGTGTCAGTGCTCTTAAGCCAGTACTCCATACCACATGTTGTTCTCGAAAAGGACTGCGAGGTGAATGCAGACCCGCGCGGAATCGCACTCGACGAGGACGGCATCCGCTGTCTCCAAGCATGTGGGATATACGACAAGATATTCACAGAAATTGGCCAGTGTTAGTTTGTCAGTTCCAGTCATCAGCTTCCGACTAGCCTGCTAACACGACGTCTCCAGGCATGGGCAATTTCAGGTTTATCGGCAAGGTGCATCATGACCTCAGTAGAAAGCCCTTCATGATGATGGATTATAGCACGGTACGTGCGGTACCACCGCCATCTCCGACCACCCTGGTACCAGAAGACACTTTTCTAACAGCAGCATATAGACAGAGGGAGGTACTGGCCATCCAGGCTTCATGTGCCACAAACAGCCATGCGTTGAGAAGCACCTGAGGTCTCAAATAACGACCCTTGGTGTAGCTAAAATGCGCCTGGGCGCACGCGTCACATCCATATGGGAGGACCAAGATTGGGTATATGCAGGCTACACCGACACGTCCAACCAAAGTCGTACCGTTCGTGGCAAATTCCTCATCGGTGCGGATGGCAAGACAGGCTTCACGCGCAAAATGTATCTGGAGCCTCAAGGCATTACACTGGACCAGGCCATGGAAATGCCGTACGAAGAAGAATGGGTTGCCCTCAACTGGAGGATCTCCCTTCCAACGCCCGACACACATCCCGATTTCCCCCTCTGGGAGAAGGGGTATACGCCGCAGCAAGTCTACGATGAGTTCTTCCCCACTGACTTCCGATTCATGTGCAATCATGTCCGGCCTGCCGTTTGTGGTCGCTTCGGTCTTGATAGTGACAGACTTTGGCGTTTCGAGTTTGTTGTTCTGCCGGATGAAGACTCTGGAGAGATGGCGAAGCCGGGTCAGATTGCCAAAGTCGTTTACCCCTATATAACTCTCCCCGGCAGCCGCTACGGGCTCAAAGCGAAGCAAATCATGTACCCACTGGATTGTGTTGAGGTCCTTCGCTGTCGACCGTTTCGGTTCTCAGCAAGAAGCTGCAACAAATGGGCGCTTGGCCGAGTCGTGCTCTGTGGGGACGCTGCTCATGTTTTCCCTCCGTTCGGCGGCCAAGGCATCGCGTCGGCATTTCGCGATGCCATCTCACTGGTGTGGCGCCTGCGCATAGCGGCCAACGACTCTGCTAGAGGCCGGGAGACGCCGGACTACCAGAAGCTACTCCGAGGCTGGTATTCAGAGCGAAAACAACAACTCGACAAGTCACTCCGATCCACCGTTGAAAACGGAGATTACGTCACGGAGTCGAGCAGCGTCAAAGTTTTCCTGCGCGACTGGTACCTCTGGCTGATCCAGCTCGTCCCAAGCTGGAAACACTGGCTGCAGCTGGGAAATCGCAGAGATGGGATGGTTAGGTACCAGTGGCAAGAGGGAGTGGGAATGGCCTTTTTGCACAAACTTGGCGGCGGGAGGAACTTTCCCCAGGTCTACGCCGTTCGCATTACCAATACGCCGCGAAGTGAAAAGGTCCTCTTCACCGACGACATCATCTTCAGGCCTCAAAAGAAGGGGCTCTTTCAGGTGGTTGTCATACTACAGCCTCGCAGCGATGCCGACGGCGTAGAAACCGCACTGTGCGGCCTCGAAGAAATCTCCAACGGGGTCCTAAGGGACGACGAGGCCACAGTGTTCCTTGACAACATCAAAGCTCATCCCTTTGACTTGAAGGGTCGGCACATCTACCGGATCGCTACCGCCGCAGAGTTCACTAATGATCCAGTCCTAAGTGCAGGAAGACCGGAGCCTAAGGGCTATGATCCGCATCGCATGTCCAAGGAAGTGGGGAACAAAACATTTGTTATTCTACGGCCTGATCGGTTTGTTTTTTCGGCCTGCGATACGAGATCTGACCTGGTCTATGCTGCTCAGATGCTTCGCAAGCTTGTTGCAACTGGGGCATTATAGTGCGGAAGTATACTTTTCCGCGCCAGTAGTAGCTTCTATATTTTCTCAAGATGGCATTTCAGAATGTATCATGAAGTCATAAACTTTCAATCTGTTGAAATGTATTGCCTGCACTGTGATTTTTTTTTTTCTGCTAAAGGTCAGAACCATCATACTGAATTGATGGATGGGTCATGTTGAACAGGTCCGCCACGGCCCGCAGACAAACCGTCATCCAATATGAACAGCATCGCAGCTCTGGCTTCGGTAGAAAACTCATATGTACGCTGACGATTGCCGGTTATTTCAACTCCAAAACCACATCCCTAGGCATCTTGATGATAAGTTGTTGCGATCTAAAGAGTGAGGGTGGTTGGGATACATGTTGTTGATTGACCCCAGGAGGGAGGCGGGCTGTGTGGGATGCACGGAGACTGATGGCCCCGAAACCGTAGCAGCCAGTTGGCCGAATCCAGTCTAGCGCTCAATGGCCTTTCATACCAATCTTGAAGATACCCAGCCTCATCTTCAGAAGCATGTAGCAAGGATTGGCACAAGCAACAGCCATGATGACTTCAAAATGCCTAGGGTTATACGAGGCCTCATCATAGGCGTAGAAGCCACAAGAGTGCGATAGTAGTCGATATATCTATCGGTACTCTCCTCCCCAGCGCCCTCCTAATCTAAGAATGCCTTCGGCACTTCGGGCCCCCATACCGCCAAGCTCTCGTTTCCCGCAGGCAGATGTCCAATAGGCGTATCCTGGTTGACTAAATCTCCGTCTGCGTAGTGCTCAATCATGTTACCAGTCGTGTCCCACCAGTAGTCAAAGATCTGGCTTCCCAAAATATGGCGACCAACGCCCCACACACTCTTATATCCTTTCCCTGCCAGCCATTGATGGCCTAGCTGCTGCGTATCGAAATCGTGAATCTCGAATGAGCAGTGATGAACATGCGATGTCTGGCCTTTGCTCAGGAAGATGGTGTGGTGATCTACATAGTCGTTGCCTCTATCAATATGGGCGAAAACAGCGACGTCCTGGTCGATGTTGTTCTCATCTCGGACATACAGCAGGTCGGTGGGTACGAAATTGAAGTTACGAGTATACCAGTCGAGCTGCTCAGTAAAGTTACGTACGCAGAGGCCGTAGTGGCCAAGCTGTTTTGTTGTCCTCGTCAGTGGGCGTGCCGTCAGATGTGAGGGTATAGGTGTGTGTTCGGACCTTATGCACCGCAGCTGGCCCTTCATCAAAGCGCTGGAACCTTCTCTTGCGCGGCTTGTCGGCCTCAAAGTTGACAATGAGTCTCTCGGGCATCTTTCCTGTTTTCGCTGGCTCCTGGCCATGGATGAAATTGATCGGGAGCCCCTCGGGGTCGTAGGCGGTGACCAAAGAGCCGCCGCCGGGCGCGTCGTCCAACGACTGGATTTGACCAGCGCCTTCTAGCTTTGATGCCTTGACCAGGTCATCGTATGTCTCCACCTCGAATGTCCCGCCGAGGAACTTCTTGGGTCCCTGCTGCGCGTAGTAGACGTACTGGTCGACTCCATATCCCTGGAACCACACGCGATCTTCGGTCTCCTTGACAGCACGCATGCCAAAATCGTGGAGAAATGTCCGGATGCTCTTTAGGTCGGGATGCTGGTATCGCATGTGTACCAGCCTGACGGCGTGGATCTGTTGTGCCGGATCAATGCCACGCTCCTGTCTCCATTCCGCAATACTCTGCCCATTAGGCCCGATGGCTTCTGTGTCCGGCACGGAGGCCCCGGCGTTGAAATTGGTGGGATTTGGATCCTTGGATGTGGCTGTTAGCCCTTATGGTAGCCCAATAGGAAATAGGACATACGTACGCTGCTCATTGTGAGTCGTAGAGTGGCTTTACAATAACCCTCGAATGTCGTTCTCTTTACCGAATGATTGGCGGCAGTGTTTTGAAAAATGTATGGTAGTGCTTCGCTAGAAGCCTTCACCGTATTATAACCAACGCCAAGGTCATTTCAGTGCAAAAGCACCTGCTCACCCCATGCCTTATGCGCCACTGCAGCGGGGCACATGGCTGTGTTTCTCCCACAGCCTGCGGGGCGCGGGGCACAAAGCTGTGTAACCCCCCATGTCTTGCGGGGCTGCTCTTCTTCATTTGCGGGGCAACACGAAGTAATTACGCGCCACCAGCGATACCAGAAGTAATTCTGCCTCATTCTCCCATGTGGCGTAGTCGATATCATCCACACACATGCAGCCGATCTCATTTCCCTGGTCGTCCCAAATCGATTGAGGTCGACCACAAGTCTAATACGGAACGTATCGCCCCTGGCCTTGGATCAAGAGCGTGCTGGACAGTGTTCTAAAGAAGAAGGTGTTTCTCGCTCATTAATTGTAGTCCTGTCTCTGGCTTATTATTGTCTCCAACAAGAAACACAAATGATGGCTTCGTACGGAGTAGATTGGCCGCGCAATGTCGATGTGCCGATTCCGTGTCTCGCGGCAGCCTAGTCGCCGGAAATTACCCTTTACATCCGCAAGACAGAGTCCATCCAGATGTAGGCCGAGGCCATTCGAGAAGGAGCTTTGAACAAACAGTAATCTTTTCCTCAACTAGTGCTGTCCTCTATTTTTATTCTGTGGTTCAAATCGCCCGGCCGTGATAATTCTCGACGCTACTCTCCGACCGAGTCCTCGAGCTCTCAATTTCATAAGTCTGCGTCACCATGATTCCATTCGCATCTTGCCTCTTTGATCCAGAACTCGCGTCGCCCTGTTTGACCATCTCCTCTTGACTCTCCGACTGGTCAATCATCGTGACACCTATCTGCGTGATTGAGTATCGGTCCTTCGGCTTCTTGGTGGACCACGCGGTCAACTGGTGGTTTTCGTATTTTTGTCCTATGTTGTTTCCTGTGCTCGACTCGTTCCCAGTACCGTAAACGCCTTGCCAGAACTTGCGCCGAATGATAGGGTACACCATGGGTGCTTGGCCGACAAAGATTGCGACGAAGTCTTCGCGGATCGTCCACATCGCCGAGACGCCTTGCTGCTTGAGCTGGTAGGAATCAGTGAGGGTCTGGGAATGGCTGACATGGAAGGTGAGCACGACCCGAAGGATCGCAGCCATCATGCAGAAAAGTCCGAGACCAAGGAGGATGTATAGCCCGATTTTGCGCCAGATGCTGGTCCGCATGGGTGCGACGACCTAAAAGTCTCTATTAACCAAGGCCAATAGTTCGAGAAGGGAATTATGCTTACCGGAATTGGAATTAGGAAGATGCAAAAGTCCGTGATAAGGTTCAAGGCAAGTACTGTGTAAAACGTAACCCTGTTTTGTGGTACACACAAACCTACGGCCTCGCCGCATTAGCCATTCAAGGTTCACATCACCCGAGAACATTGATTAGCGCACCTTTTGGGTCTGGATACACCTGCCACAACTTGCGGAAGGGAATGCACGTCAAGGTCAGGGTGAGAATGATGGCGATGGCTGAAGCACCAACAAATCCCATGACGGGATAGATAGCGCGTTCGACCCACAAACCCCTGACCAGCCGCCGGTAAAAGAAGAGCATGTTGAATTTCAAAGTCCAAATAATGACAGCGTAGCTGTGAAAGCTGACCAGAAAGATCTGAGAGCCATACTCCCAAGACTTGCGCTCCTCTAACGGCATGGTCTCTCGTTGCTCAGGAGTCAGTAGCGAGGTATGCTTCCCTTGAGCTTTGGTGATGAAGATGTGAGCAATGACTGTTACGGTCGTGTACACCATCTAGTTTTGCGGGTTAGCAGGCCGCGGATTCCCCTATGTCTCGTCAACAACGAAACCACTTACCCAGGTAAACCAGACGAGGTAGTCATCAGGCCTGTATCCCCGAACGCCAACCTGTTTCGTCCTTACAAGAACTCTTGCGGCAATCATCAAAGTCCCAAAGCCGTAGAGAGTCCATATCTCAACCAGATTCGGGGTGAAATCCATGTCTGACCGTAGATAGAACCCTCAAAGAGGCCCACAAGTCCGAGAGAAGAAGATTACAAACAAAAAGAGATAGAAGTTTATTGCCAGAAGAGGCAATTGGTCGATCGCCGGCGCACAAGATATCTTGCAGGGAAGATGCTGAAGTTTTGTGCTGCAGGTCGACGTAAACGGTCGCATGCCAAATGAGCAAATAAGAGGAAAAACCAGGCATCTGAGGTCATGGTTTTTATTTTGTCTTGCTGGTCGTTCTTGAACCAGTTAATGCGTGGCGTTGTGGAGTCGTCTCCTGGGCTGGGTTCAGACTGCAGCCGGTACCTTGCCCCACAGAACCCCTGTCAAATGGGAGACACCTGCGGGGACCGAAACATGCCTCGCGAAAACCTCCACAGCCAAGATCACATACAATTCATTTCCTTCATTCGGATGGCTTCCCAAGAGATACCTCAAGAGATACCGGCAGTCAGTGGCTACTATGCCAGTAGATTTATGAGAGAAAAAAAGCAGCCGCCACGAGCAAGCGGCTGATTTCACCTGCCGGCCCGTCTTCTTCCTGCTGAAGACGGCGGTTATGACTTTCAACACGTACGTATGACTCAACACGATTTTCACGCGAAAGATCTGCCCCAGGAGCCGCTTAAACTGCTCCAACACGTTGTGTCTCTTTGCTTAGTCGAAAGATGGGTCCAATACTCTAATGGCTGGGTCGATTCCCTGCTGTGCAAGTACGAGGGCCGGCTGAAGCCAAGGGCGAGGCTGTGCCTTTGGGAACCGACCCTCCGCCGCAGAAGTATTTGTCTGGCTTGGAATCCTAGTTTTCACAGAATTACACACCGAAATCGCGATCGAAGGCCATTGGCACATCCACATCTTCGACCACACAGATCCTTCTAACAATATCCCCCGGGTCTTTAAGTACGTGAATGAGTGGCCTGAGCACATACAACACGCTCCAACGTAGCTTGTCATGCCTGGCTCCTATCTCCCTGTGGATGAGTGTATGGTCCGTTCACAGGAAGGTCTAAGGAGAAGACCCGAGTCCCCAATAAGCCGATAAAGGTGGGATTGAAGGTCTAGGTTGTCGCTCAACAAGGCCTCTTATTATGGTGGATTTGGCACCGACCGGGGAGGTGATACGGGCCAGTTGGTATCGCTAGGGCCACGAGAATTCAGAAGGATAACGACCCTCCATAACGCGAAGCCGATAGCTCTCAACCCGACATAGGGCGTAGTCGTTGCCCCAGTGAATTTGCTGCCCGAGGCCGTCTACCACGTCTTCTTTGACAGCCTATTCAACTCGGCAAGCCTCCTTCGAAGCCTTCTTCGTGACGGCCACGGAGCCACAAACAGAGCCTCCCCCAATTGTGGTATTTACAAACCCTTGCGGCAGCTCAAGTTCGACGATACTGGAGGGAAGCAGCTCCTTAAGTTCAATACGTTGAAAGCTATCCCTACGACTGATAACAAGGTAAAGACCTTCGACACCTCTGGCTGTATTTCCCTTACTAATTTGCCTACTTCTGCTGCAGTTCAACAAAATCGCATGGGAGTATAACACCCTCGTGCTCTTCTTGACGACTGTGTTCAGGGGCGATGAACGCATCCTACGGGAGAGGAAAAAGCCAAACATAGACCAGGCCCGGGCACGGCCGAAATAGCGTTTTTTCTCTTTTTTTTTCTTTTTTTTTGGTGACGAGCCGGTAAAGGAGTTTGAGATCCCTTCTATCGCTGCTATATACAACGACTGGATGAACGGGGTAGACCGTGGCGATCAGATGAGGGCATCACAAGCCTACGACCACTTCTTCCGCCGCGGTGCTTGGCACGCCCTGGCTTGGGCCTTCCTCCTTGGCGTAGCTCTTGTGAATAGCTATCTCGTATAGCTACGAGGGCAGCCGAAGTTGAAGAGACACACCAATCAAGGTCTATGGCGGAAGTGCATTTGTGATGACACTATCGCGGAGAAAAGTCAGCCAAGGCGAAGGTTTCGGTGTGGAGACGAATTTACGCCTATTGCATAGCATAAACACGTCCATAGAGGAAATGTTCGCCTTGCGTTGCTTGTCATGGCCACAGGCTTGGGCAAGCTAGAACAAGTAGCTCAAGGAGGCCGTTGACGGCGGTCAGCAGCAATACAAGTCGGCCGCGGCCGTGGCAATCAAGGAAGGGATGTGAGCAGTGTGATGTTGCGCTTTGTAGCACGCAGGATTGCTGGGACTTCTATCACCATATAAAATAGGTGGGCAGAAATGTACCCTTTATTTGGCGTACTTTAATTGGCCAGACCACGCTGCCCTGACTTTCTTGCAGTCCACAAAGCCCAGGAGACGAACTTCGAAGTCGTTCCAGTCCACAGGCAGTGGCATGCTCACTGCCTCTTAGCTACCGCTGCGGGGCAAGCAGCCTCCCACAGCTTGCGGGGCGCCCCTCGTATATGCGGGCTCTTCTCCCCCGTTTGTGGGGCGGTTCGCGGTCCTCAAGACTACTTGTTGGTGTGGTACCGACCGTACAATCCAGGTTTAGCCACCGTCCTGATTTACACCTAATTTGTAAGGCAACAGCCGACATCGCTGATCACAAAGCCGACTGCGGCGTCTCCCCTTTTTTTTAGCTAGTCAGATCAATCATAACACACAATTCCTATGCATCCTGCCGCGGCTAGCTTTCAATACTACTACTACGTGCCCTAACTTTGACTTTGGCCATGACTCCGCTGACAAAGCGGACCCTCGCTGGAAGTTCGAGATATCGAACTAAGCCCCTGATTTGCTCCTGAGGAGTTTACCGATTACTCAGCGGTCAGCGGTTTCTACTGATTGGTCGGTGGCAATCTCGATGAGTTGCTGCACCGATCCATTCTAATAATAAGTAAATGGATTGCGTAGACTTGTTTTTATTGAAAAATTAGTTTTGCAATTTGCTATAAGATGATGCAGCTCTCGCGGAATTTTCCTATTAGCAGGCTCTCATTACATTTAGCCAACTTCGACCCACGCCCTTTCAAATATCGCCTTATTAATTATCTGCTCTATTATTGGTTGTTCTAATTTTCGTACCATTTTCGCTCTTTCTTTACGTCTGAATCTTACTTAGCTTCTATCTTAAGCCTTTGGAGTCCAAACATAGTAAGCCTCGGCCACGTCTCCCCTCGCCCTCGATCGATACACAGCACTAACGTCACGCTCTTAAACGCCATTCACACCTCATATCTCAATTTCAAGCCTTACCAGCTCAATGCAAGAACTAGCGTCGTTGCCAATGCTTGGCATACGCCGAGCCAGGCTACCCCGATCGTCGACAACTTGCTAGGAGAGAAGGTATGGGAACATGCTCGACGTCGCCTTGAAAACAACTGTGTTCTGTTGCAGTATGTATTAGATTTGAAGTTATCTTTACTCCTTCTAACTCTTAGTATAGGTCTCTTCATCCTTCTACTCCCTCATTATTCATCCCATTTCTCAACACATTGCCATTCGCTATACCGTCCTCAATTCTCACATCACTTCGCGCCCTGCAACCATTTCTTCACTGCATCACACCTCACAACCTATGAACTTCACGACATGCTTCACTCGCCCTGACTCTGGATGTGAGTTTGGAAGGGCGAGTTTCGAATGCTTCCTTATCAATGCCAGCCGACAGCATCAATATCACCAGCAGTCTTTTGGGAATCGCCCCAGAAGTCGGTTACCGTGCCTTTGACGTCTTTTATTACCTCCTCACATCAGTATCAACGCAAGCCGAAAGAGATTTTCTAAGTCTAAAACCGGCATCACATTACTCTATCCTGGCCGCATCTGGAACGTACCGACCACCTTCACACCTTGCAGCAGCTGATAATAGCACAGCAGCAGACGATTTCAGACAGGCCATTAGAGAGATTAGCATCAAAGGCTCTACCCACCGCAAGCTCATTACCACCCATCAGAGGTGCGGATAGGGTTCGGGTTAAGGGGCAGCGGTATGTGGCAGGGCAGGTGTTTGCGAAAAAAAAAATCCAGTCAGATTTATCAGATTTTATTATACAGTAAGATACTATAAGGGGCTGGCCTGTAGGTAGGTGCGCTGAGGGACTAGCTGTGTATTGATCTATTAAAAGCTAAAGAGAAGGAAATCTGTTAGATTGGATTATATATAAAGCACCTAATCAGGCGGTCATGTAGTAACCTCCAGAGTTAAGACTGCCTATTAGTGCAGATACTTTAGGCCCCCACTTTTAGTAGTAATTAGAATACATACACAATCACGGCTAGGAGACTTCCTAGAGATATATAGATAATATACACACAATTAAGTCATCTAAGTAATATATAAGCTTTTTAATAATTAAGAGTCTTATAACGTACTTAATAAGTGAGTGGGCTAAATAAGCGAGTGGGCTATGAATACTGTGCACTAAAAAGAGCTGAACTTTAAATATTTAAAACTAGCTATTTAATTATTAAAAATAAAATAAAAATAAAAATAATTATTTAATTAAAAAGAAAACTATATAATAATTTTTTTAAATTTTTAAAAAAATTCCTTTATATAGAAATAGCTAGGTATATAGTGCGAATAAGGATTTTTAATATAGCTTATTAAGTAATTTTTTTAAAAAAGCTAAGAAAATTCATATTGATTTTCTAATATATAATAGAGCTATTTCTTTAATATTAGCTATTTTACTCTTAGTTTGAATTTTAGAGAATATTTTAAAGATATTTTTATTTAAGGTATAAATACTAGGAAATTTCAAAGTGGCCCACTCGCTTATTTAGCCCACTCACTTATTAAGTACGTTAAGCAGAAATAATCACAATTATACAAATAGTAAAATCCTAGTTAAGAGCAGGCTTATTAGAGGATTATAACGAATTATTAAAGGATCTAATAGTAAAAGAGCTAGACTAAATATAATGTTTTATAGTATTATAGGATATATAGTATAATCCACTAGGAAATTCCATTTATTAAAGTATTTTAATTATTATCATTTTATTCATTACTCTTTAATAATTATTATCATTATAGTCTTACTTAATTAGTAATCATTTTATTTTATTGTCCTTATTATAATAATTGATAATAATAGACGCGCCACTCTGCAGACAATTGACTTTTTAGCTAAAATCGTAATAGTTCTAGCCAGTGGCCAGTGGCCACTTCGATATTTTCAGTAAGGTGTCGGGAATTTTCGTTAATCTGCCCGACGGTATTGTCAATAATAATGCGGCTGAGTAATAGGGCAACACGTATTGGATGGCTCCACAGATCAACTGAATTCTTGAGGAGTCTAATGATATTTGTAAAATCTCGGCAGTGTATGATTCCCCTCGTCATGCGGTCCCCGCGGTGGTAAGATGCAACCAGACCATACTTCTCTCTTTCTCGACCAGACGTTACGAGCACAAAACCTTTTTGGGCGAGTAAAACATTAGTAATACGACTTCTCATTCAGTTAAGATCTTACCATCGTGCGGACCCATGGAAAATTTCACGAAGTAAGGTTCGCTCCCGCAGAGTTCTGAGACCTCAGGGAGCGTTTCTGGATCGAATAGAATTCCAAATATCCTCCTAAAGTAATCGCGGGTGAACGGCGGCTGGTTGAACAAATTGAAGTCGCCCCCTCGAGTCTGGCATAATCTAGACAGCATTTTCGCCACGGGCATGACTAAGCCACCATGATTGGAGTAAAAGTACACTAAACACAGTCTATCACTGCCTGTTAGGCTCAGTATTGTACCATCTTCGTCGTGTCTGTTTCGTAATCTCGTACAAGTTCGGGAATGACGAGGTGGTTGTGTTAGCCAGCACTCGGCGGAATCGGGATTGATAGCGTCATCGATAGTACGATTGCCGGCATGCTGGTTATGTCAACGTCAAAAACGTGTAAAGTGTTGAAATTATCTGACTCCTGAGATCCAGATTTTACAGCAGCCCATTCTGCTAGCGAGATTTGCGTATTCCAATGCCATTTGTGGGCGATGTGGTGGGGTGTCCCGAGTTAGTTAGTAATGAGCATGACTTCTTTTATGCAAGAGAATGAACAACAAAGTTCAATGACTACCTCATAAGGCAGTCTGATACAGAAGAGAGGATACAGAGTTTAATAAAGTCGCATGGGTCCACGTTGACTTCGTGTTCGCCTGGTTGAAAGATGCCTGATCAAATTATGTTCAATACCTCATCCTCCAAGCTACGCCCCACTAGCGATATTGCTTTCCCATGCATTAGTCCCTGCACATAAGCTTCGCCAACAATGGTATAATAAGAACCAACTTTGCGTAAGATGTAAGGGATCCGAGCACCTAGTAAGATACATATGAAGTCTGTTGGTTGAGCTCCGGGGCTGGCTAACCCTAAGTAACCCTTTGGTGAAATACAAAAATGCCAGCCTTTTATCCAATTGTTCAGAGAGTTCATGAATTCAGTCAGGGAAGACTTACTCTCCGTGCACGCCGCCTCAATACCAACTTCCAGGCTCGCGATATGGAGTAGAGCGTCCTCGACTGACATGTCAATGGCAAAATCTTGAGTGCTGTGGTCCGTTAACATTTGTTGCCAATTTTCTAGCTTCTCTGACGTCCGGGTGTCGGGATTCTCAGGTGCGCCGAAGGAGCCAATCGATGCCACAACATCAATAACTAATCCCCGCACACTCAACACGTTGAATGGATGGGGACCTTCCTGACTCTCCAATCGAAACTTGGCCAATGTTTTGTGGCCACTGGATGCGTCGAACTTCGCGTATTTGAAGTATGGGAAGTGTGCAAACTGTGTGTCGATGTACAACAAGGATCCTTCCTGAGTCCGCGGGGATGTCCAGTTTGGAACCCAGCTGGGTAGGACACTGCTAACAGGCCGATCATCATGGTCCAGATGACTGAGAATATCCAATCGTTGTTCCGTGAGAACAATTCTCGTGGCGGTGTGTATGAGGAGGTTCTCGTGCGTGTTTTGCTCCGTATAGTTGATCTCAACGCCATAGCTGGAATCAGCAAGCGAGAGGAATGCGTATATTCTGTCTCGTGAGTCGGAGGCTTGACAACCGCGGGAATGCTCAAGCAAGGTCTTCAAGTTTATTGTCGGTGAATGGTCCCGTAACTCCCTTATCCCCCGGAAGAAGCTGAAAACTCGCATCGCTTTGAACGAGTCAAGCGCCGCTCTGACGATGGCAAGCTCGTTGTCGGTGAAGTTTGAAATATTGGGCCCATCTTCGATCAGCCATTCCAAAGCGGGCCTGAAAGCCCCCATAGCGGTCACAAAGGCAAACCATTGAATCATTCTATCTCCAAAGAGAAGCCTGGCCTCCCTTGCCACGATCAACTCCTGGGCAACCCAACATCTGGTCCACCATGGCAAGGACATGAAGTCCGCGAACCCTCCTAGCAATTTCATGAGTTCCGGTCTCGGTAAAATCTCCATGGAGTTCTTTGCGGCGCGAAGCTGATAGTCGTTTGCCTTTATTACCACCTCCGAGTCGTCCAAGGCCTTCAGCGGTCCCCGAATATAATCTCCGACAAGCGCGGCTTGACGATGGAGCCAGTCGAAAACCAAACCATCCCTGGGATCAGGTCCCAGCCATACCAGGACTTCATTGGCATTCTCGTAGATTTGACGCATCATCGCAACTTGATGCGACCTTTCAGTGTGATCGCTTTGGTCGATACACACCTGGTCCACCCAGATCATGCGAGCACCAACATTTTTGCCCTTCGAAATTTCCCTTTTGAGGCATTTGTGCACTTCTTGGAGAGCAGCAAAAGCGGATGCGAAGATGTTGAATTCAAGGCCATCCACTTTGATCTTTCTAATATCTTTGGGATTTCCAGCGTTGTAAGAGATGGCCCAATAATTTGCTTCCACCTCGTCCAGCGGGATGTTGTCAACGAGACTGAACTCAAGAGCGTCATGGCCCTGACTAGCGACTAATTCAAGGAGGCGTATTTCGTCCGCATCCGGGTCTAGGCGATGATAAGGAGATTGTACGTAGAACTTCTCGTTGTCGGGCGAGTAGAAGTTGTCGAAGTTGAGGCCGTCGTTTCCAGAGCTCCAGAGTTTTCGGTTTTCGCCATATTCCTTCTTCGATCGCTCGCTTATAAGCTATTCCGTATGTATACGAGGCCTAACTGTCACAACGGCATCGAGTTGGTATAACAGCGTTTCCACGGCGCTTATTTCGCGTTCAAGTCCGCTCAAATCGTGAAGAAAGGAAGAGGTATCGGCGTCCTTGCCGCCGTCATTGCCGCCGTCATTGCCGCCGTTATAATTGGGCGCTGGTCCCTGTGTTAATTTTTGCACACTGGCCGCCCGTTCCAGAGCAATGTCTGCATCTTGTGCGATCTGCGTGCGATGATCTCGGAGGCGCTGGTCTTCCAGGAGTTTACTCAATTCGTCACATGGGGCGGCGCTGATCGCCCCTGTACTTGAATTAGTCGATATCCTTCCATGCTGTTCAGTATAGACAAAAACCCACAATGCCGTAAAATCTTTAAAATTGTCTCCAAAGAGTTCAAGACAGTAAATTGCAGATACGGTCGGCCATTTAGTTTTTCGTCAAGCAGACCTGTAGATACGATGCGGTGGTTTCTCCAGTGTTCAAGCATGCCCCATGCTCGACGCAGAGCATGCTGGCTGTCCGTAGAGAGGTCAGAGAACGTGCCTCCATCGAAGAGGAGAAAAAATATTCGGACGCAGGATGTCGAGAGGTCAGAAACAACGTTTTTCGTTGCCATTGTGAGGGTCCATGCATCTGCTAGTCCGCATTCTCGTCGGTTCGTAGTGGTGCCTTTTTGCTTTACATTGCAACGATTCCGGAATTGGGCAGAACTTGCAGTACGGGCAAGGTCTTCATTAAATAAACTCGCTGAAAAATGATGGCTCGCATTTGATAAAAGAGCGGTGTGTGCGCCACGACAAGTAGTGCGGCCGGGACACGCCGCAAGACGGTCACGGTACTCTGCCCGGCAAACTAGAAGTCACGCTCCACGCAGGGGAACTGTGGTGGAATGAGCTAGAGCCCCAAACAAATTTTCAACTCGAAAGCCAATTGAGAGCTGTTAGACGTCGGGCTGACCTACGCCATATGCAGCCACCGGCTTTGGCAAACCATCCCGTGATCGGCCGTGCTACGTTTGAGGGGGGCCCGACCGGTGGTCAGTGATCAAATGACCCTCTTTGTGTTGCTCAAGACGTGCATCCTGACGAGACATTGAATCCTGGGAGGGAGACCATTCCGTCGTTATCGCAGCCTGATTCTTGGTGCTGTGCATCATTATTGTGGATCACTCTCTGTGGTATAGAGGGAGGAATGAGGCCAGGCGCAAGTGGGGCACAGACCACAACAGCGTGTCCGCGATTACAGTCAAAAACGAGTGAATGCTCATGGCCTGACCAAGAAGTTAACAGCTTGTGAAAGGCTCACAAGCCTGGACTGGCAATACGTGGCGTGCAGAACTCACCAGAAATGACACTCTCGCTAGGCTCAGCTGCCGTCCCCCCTGGTATCATGACACCATGGCCCCGATAGCGGCCGTCGATACCAGGCCGCTGCCAGGCAGAGGCACGTCTCGTAAGCGACCACGATCATCAGCTGAATACGCCCCTCTTCACTCTTTCGTCTGGACCGCCGGCTGGCAATAAGACTTGCCCGAGGGCCTACCAGGCTCTCTACAACATAGCCGAGCCTAGTCCTACGCCCCCACACTAAGACGTTCCAGGCTTTTGCATATCCTCAGTTGTGGCTGTCACATGCATTGCATGTTAGGGCCTAAACAAGTTCTCACTCGTCTGAAGCCAACACATCAACTCCAGTGGCGTTGAGAGGGGAATCTAGAATTCTCGTTGGGGCATTGGCGGACCTGGATTCTCCGCCGGCAGTTGGGAGACATGGCTAAGACAAGCTTCAATACGGAGGCAAGGCCAAAAAGTCGTTGCCCAAGAAAAAGCAATAATAATGCCACAGCTAGAGTAAGTACAAGGAGTACATCGAACCAATTTGATACTACTAGAGGCCAGTATCCTCTAGTACACTCTAATAAGTAACTACAACGCTAAATTTGAGATAGCCCCTAAATTTATAGGGATAATAGGGAAGAGGCCTTCTAAAGCAGATTGAAGCGTATGTACCCACAAGTAACTAACAGGGATTGGAGGATGTGGTGTTAATCAAGTTGGGCAACGACTTTTTGGCTCTGCCTCCGTAGTCACCGCCGATATGGAGCGGCCCGACTACCTATTTGGATTCCCCGGCTTACCAGAGAGTCCTATTTCTGTCATTAGCCTAATTTGGTTTCATCCACTGACCAACACCAAGATAAAACCATATGTGAATATTGGTTGTTAGGACGGCAGTTGGGTAAGCTGATCCATCTCTAGCTTGCCACTTGTAAAGTTCCCCGTAGCATTCAAGAATTTGGCAGACGGTGGACCGTCAGCTCATCATGTTGAGATCCGCTGTTTGACGGATCAATGGCTATTCCGATCCATTGGTGGCTAGGATATGGATGTCTTCTTGTCAATAGCTTCTGCTGGTTAGCGCTAGTTTTTCTTCATCTTCAATCAATATAACATGCTAATTTCAACACAGACGCCTACTACGGCGGCTACACAAATGACAGGGACCACCCAAATACATTCCCCGAGATAGGCAGCGGGGTGTTTGCGGACCCGGCGAAGGAGGATGAGCGCGTGGCGTGGCATAAGAATATCGAGGCATATGACTGGCAAAGGTCGACTGGGGGGATGCAGATGGGGTTGGTGAGGAACAGTGAGAATGGGGCTAGGGCTCATTGTTATAAGGCGCGGCTGATCAATGGAGGTGGGGATGGGACGGTGGTGTATTTTGGATGGCCCGGAGGAAGAAACTGTCATGCTTGAGAGGAGACTAAGGATCCTTTGAGTGGTGGATTGGATTTGGGGTTACGGATTTAGTCTACGGGGAGGAGGCGTATGGCGATGAGAATCGGTCCGCGACGCTGTCCGAGTTTAGGATCTGAACTGTCCCAATCCCATCAATTGTTAAAAATCTCCGTTACATACCTCGCCCCACATGACCCCTGTCATCATGAGGGGGAATCTCAGTGCGCCGCTTGTAATATCACAGCTAAAACAATATACAAATCATTCTGAAGATACCTATGAACTCTTAATCAATAACCAGCAAGGCACTCAAAGTATACGATGATATTAATGGGCTGTTCTCCAGTCCCGTCTGCCCGTTCTGTCGCTAATTCAATTGTTTTAGATAATAGCTCGACCTGGTGGTTTGTGGTGGTATCCTTCCTTGCTTTCTGGCGCCTTCGGCAGTTTCATGTACGATTCGCTTGTAGAAGACGTTGACATACTGCAACGCTGTCCTGTTTTTTTTTAGCGCCCACAAGTTGGATCTTCATTGCTGCATGTATAAGTGGTACTGCAGGAACTCATTAGAATGGTACTATGGCGGTCGTGGTGAGTGGAAATATGGTTTCTAAAGCAATCTACTAACATTTGATAATGAAAGTGCCTTGTTTTACAACATTGTGAGAGGACAATAGGGGGCTTCCCTTGCGTTCCATGTCGAGAACCACAAGAATTTGTTGAAATAAGAATATTCAAGTTGCTTAATTTTTCTAAGTGTACAGTAGGGGAACGTGTCGCATTGCCAGCTACACTAAAAGGGAATGCGCACTCCGCTAATGCGTAGTGCAAATACTATAGATATACTGAATGTGACATACCCCCCCAGATTAGCGATTGTTGCGTGAGGTGATCTGAATAGTGGTGTCGAGAGGCAGGCTGTACTGCTCTGTGTGACTGTGCCCGGCTTGATGTGTGTGTGACGCTCGGTGCGACCTTGTTGTAAGATGTGGGGTTCGAACTGCCGACCTCATCTGGTTAGCGTAGGGGTTGCCTATTTCAGCTGCGATAGCAATTCTCAATGGAAGTTACAGGTTATTAACCTCCCGGGCTCATAACTGTTGCATCTGAAAGGAAGGGTGCATTGTAATATAAGTAGAAGCTCTTGATTTCTATCTAACTGAGGGCTCGCGGCAGACCTATTTGTAGGTTGCCCTCATAGCTATGATAAGGTTCTCAGTAGACCGGATCCTAAGGGATCCGGGTCTTTGAGACCGGCTTGTTAGGAAGCCGGGTCTTCGAGACCGGTTTGCTAGAGATCCGAGCCTTTGAGACTGGTCTTCAGTCTCAATGGTTGATAGATGTGACATACCCCCCCAGGTTGAATGGGGATTCAAACTGAATAGATAGGAAATATAGGAAAATAGAAAATGGCCCTTGTTGGAAGGACGGCTGTTATGTAGGCTAGGAAAATAGGGATAGGAAATTGAAGGAAAAGACTGATAGAAGGAAATCGGGCTCTGCTAGCCCTCGTCATCTGTCTCGATCTGTGTCTCGATTAGACTCCTGATATTAATAAGTCCTAGCTGTCTGACGAAGAGTTCGAATTTCTGACCAGGCAGGGGCTTGGCAGAGTGCGTAATCAACCAATTTAACTCAACTGGCACCTCCTTATAGTTGGATTGACATCCGGGCAAGTATATTTCAGTTAGATTAAAGTTAGACGAGGCTGCTCTTAGTTGGATTATAGTTAGTTATTTCAGACTAACGGATATCTCCGATCTTTATGGCCTAATGCTGATCCTACTTATCACTATTATGAGGGTAGTATAATACCCTCCTTACTCTATAATTATATATTCTGCGCTATTCTAATAGTGTGTTAATTAAGATAAGTTTATAAAAGTAATACTATCCTTCTTATACTATTAAATGACCTTTTAGTCTCTATTAATATTATTAGGATAGATAGTAAGTTAGAGGCTATTTAAAAGAGGTTTAGATACTTTATTTTATACTCTTACTATTAAAAAAGAGGGCTGAATTAGTATTTATTATTAGTAAGAGTAAAGGTCTGGATATAATATTCATACTTATTAAGCACTTAGTACTATTATAAAGAATATCCTATTTTACTATCTAGATACGCTTTTTTATATTTATTAAGTAATTATACTAAGAATGCATTATATTTAAAAAGTGCTTTTTAATTACTTACTATTAATAGTATTATTAAGCTAAGAACTATATAATTAGTATACTCTTCTTTTTATATCTTTTTAAGTTTGTGACGGTCAAGGTTCCCAACGTAGTAAACCGTAACCCGACTGGTTTATGTTGGCAGCTGAAACGGGGCGTAACGTACTGAGCGTAGGGTGGCGAATCACGTCTGATAATGTCAAGAAGTATTCTTGAGTAATCAAATTGTATTGAAAGCTGGAGAGCTATCTGGACATAGGGAAGTGGGAATGAGTGAAGCTATATATACTATTCTGGTCTGCTTGGTCAATCGTGGCCGAACGTGCTCTTGTTCGACCATTTAAGGTTAAGGTTTCAATGGGAGCGATGGAGCGCGAGGAGCGTTGCTCCCTCGTTCCCATCGCTCCTGTCGCTCCATCGCTCCTTCCCTGATTCGCCCGTGAGGCTGACTCATCAGCCTCGCCGCTTGGTTCTCAAGGTCCAAGGGTTTTGCCACCCTTCGCCACTTGGTCCCTTGGACGCCTTAGCTTGGGTCGTGACACGATGTCTCCCTCCCAATGGTCTTGTCCTCAAGGCCGTAGCTCCCCACTTGTGTTGGTTCGTCAAATTTCCTTTCCTTCGTCCTGTCATCATGCTGACAGTATGTCGGGCAGAGTCGTGAAACGTTCGACAGCGCGAAAAAATCGAGAAGTCGAAACTCTCGCAGAGTTCGTTGAAATTTTCGGTGTCGAAATGACGCCGTGTGCTTTTTGCGCCCGCACCGGGCGTCCCTGCATTGTTGGGCCGGGTTCCTCTCGTTGTTCTGAATGCGTGAAGGCTCATCAATCGTGTGAGCGCTCAGGTTCCGAGGCCGCGACTCATGGGTGTCCTTCCTTGGTTGCTTTTCTGGTGTTTGTGCTGACTCACCCTCCTAGTCCTTAGAATCGTTCGTGAGAAGAAAAAGTTGCGTCAACAGCGTTTGGACACTCGAAACGAGTTGGCCGCCCTCCGTAGCTCCCTGGAGTTGTCACAAAAGATGGTCCAGGACACCCAGGCTCAAATTATGGCGGCTTTTGCGAAGCTGGAGCGGATTGAAAAAATGGAGGATCATTTGGAGGAGAAAGGTATTCCTGCGGCGGAGGCCATGGATGCGAGAGAGGTGGAAGATTTAGATGAATTGGATCGTCTTGAAACGGAGGAGCGTCAAGGTGCTGAGGCGGGTTTCCTGGATGCTGCTCAGCTTCCACCGGATGTGTTGGATACTATCGATTGGAATTCTTTGAGCTTTTCCGCTGGTTTCGACGCGGTGGTTGGTGAAAGTTCTTCAGCAAACGTTGGGCATTGATGAGGTGTTTGGCTGGTTCCCAGGTATTTTCGGCGTCGGTGTACCCTTTCCACTTGACCAGGTATTCCAATCGATTTCCCTTTTCCTCGTTTCTTCTTGCTTTGAGGATTTTCTCTGGCTCGTATTCTCGTTCGTCTTCAACTTCCATATCGTCGTCGTAGCCTGTGTCGACTTTGATTGTTCCTTCCGCTGATTCGAGTAATGAAATGTTAAAGACTGGATGGAGCTTGACCTTCGGTGGTAAGTCCAATTTGTAGGTGCTGTCTGAGAGCTTCTTGAGAATTTTGAATGGTCCGAGGTATTTGAAGTCGAGTTTTTTACTTGGGCGCTTTGTCTCGATGTTTTTTGTGGATAGGTAGACCATGTCTCCCTCCGAAAAAGTCGGTCCTTCCGATCTTTTCTGGTCGTAGTAGCGCTTCATTCGTTCTCGTACGAACTCGAGTTCCGTCCTCAGTTCCGTGTGTAGTTCTCTCAACTTGTCCGCTTCGAGGATTGCTTTGACGTTTTGGATTCCATCGTATGAGTCTCTATACGGGTCTGGTGTGTAACCAAATAACGCGTAAGCTGGTGTGGTCTTGATGCTTTCTTGGAGTGAGGTGTTGTAAGCGAACTGAGCCATAGGCAGCAGTTTTGCCCAATTGTTCTGCTCGTAGTTGATGTAACATCGTAGGTATGTTTCCACAATCTGGTTGACTCGTTCCGTCTGTCCATCTACCTGGGGTCGGTAGGCCGTTGACATTCGTGGGTGCAGTCCTAGTTGAGCCATGAGGCCTTTCCAGAACTTAGAATCCAATGTTGATCCTCTGTCAGAGATGATCTCGTCAGGCATTCCGTGTACGCTAACAATATTTCGCATGAATATGTAGGCAAGCTGTTCGGAATCCGTCTGTTCGTTGAATGGTAGAAAATAGGAAAACTTCGTTAATCGGTCAACGATTACGAGTATGCTGTCGTAGTGTACTCCTGTAGCGGGGTCTTCTGAAATCGGTAGTTTGGTAATAAAATCCATAGTGATCGATTGCCAAGGTCGCTCTGCGACTTCCAATGGCTTGAGCTTGCCGTAGGGCTTATGCCGTCGTGCTTTGGTGCGTGCACACAAGTCACATCGTTGTAGTACCGTCTGCACCACGTTTTTCATTTTCGGGAATTCATAGGTTCGTTTGAGTCGTTCCATCATCTTGGCTATTCTGGGATGTCCGTGCAGTCTGTGTTCATGGATGTGTTTGACCAGAGCTTCTTGAAGGTGTGTTGGTACTTGCATTTTCCCCGTTTTTTCTTCTTCTGCAATGTCCTGGTTGTGTTCGTAAATCCCATGGAACAGTTGTTCTTCCGTGATTTTGTCGATAAAAGCGATTCTTCGAGTTTCCATGAGTTTTGCCTGCTGGATGTAGGCTACTTGTCGTTGTTCATAGTGACCTTCTGGCGTCTGGTGCAGGATTTGATCTTGCACAATGGTTTGTTCTGTCTTGAAGTCACTTCGTCGGCTGATAGCGTCAGCTCGTCCGTTCTCTGATCCTTTCCTGTGGATGATGGCATAGTCGAATTCAGAGAGGTATTCAGCGTATCTGAGTTGCCTTCCGCTGAGTTTTTGTGTCGTTGCAAAATGGGATATGTTCTTGTGGTCTGTGTAGACCTTGACCTTGTGCTGACTTCCTAGGAGATAGTGTCGAAATTCCTTAAAAGCATTGACAATTGCAAGAAATTCTTTGTCGTAGATAGGATAGTTGAGCTCGGCTCCGTGTAGTTTTCGTGAATAGAAGGCTATTGGATGTAGCTTGCCATTTCCATCTCGTTGTCCAACTTGGGCCCCTAATGCGTAGTCTGACGCATCAGTCTCTAATTCGACTTCTTTGGCGGGGTCGAATGTGGCTAGAACGGGTTCTTTCAGGATTGCCTCCTTGAGTGCTTGGAACGCTTCTTCTGCCTTTTGGGTCCAGATGAATCTTGTCTCCTTCTTTGTAAGTTCAGTCAACGGTATTGCGATTTTCCCAAAATTGCGTATAAACCTTCGGTAGTAGTTTGCGAATCCTATGAAGGATTGTACTTCCTTAAGGTTCTTCGGTCGTGGCCAATCTCTGACGGCCGCTATCTTCTTGGGGTCCATCCGAATTTCGTTCGGGCTGATGATGTGTCCCAAGAATTCTACTTCGTGTGTGTGGAATATGCTTTTCTCGGGTTCGACGAGTAGGTTTGCATCTTGGAGTGCCTTGAGAACTTTATGGACGTGTTCCGTGTGTTCTTCTTCCGTTTCTGAAAAGATTAGGATGTCGTCCAGATAGCATACCACAAAGTCGTCGAGATGTTCTCTCAGCACGTGGTTGATCATTCGCTGAAATGCCGCTGGTGCGTTTGTCAAGCCAAACGGCATGACTGCGTATTCAAACAGTCCGAATTTCGTTCGAAATGCTGTTTTCCATTCATCTCCTTCCTTGATACGGATAAGGTTGTAAGCTCCCTTGAGATCTAGAGCTGTAAACCATTTCTTGTTGTGCAGTCTGTCTCGTAGCTCTGTGACTAGGGGCAACGGCGTTCGATCCTTGAGGGTAATGTCGTTGAGTTGCCGATAGTCGATAACGAGTCTGAGTTTTCCATTCTTCTTGGGCACAAACATGACTGGGTATCCTGCCGAGGACTTGGAGATTCGGATGTATCCTTTCCTCAGCATGTCTTGGAGGTATTCCTTCAGCGTTCGTAGCTCCACTTCGTTGAGGTTGTAGATGGGATAGAACTTTGGTTTTGTTCCAACTTTTAGTTCTATTTCGAGGTCCCATTCGCTGTGTTCTGGTAGTCCGGTTTCCAGTTCTTCTTCAAACAGCTTCTGATAGATGCGGTACTGCAAGGGTACGTTCTTGAGCCTTTCTTGTTTGTTGGTTGGTGTATGTCCTCCTTCGAAAGCTTTCTTCTGAAGCTCGAGGACTTCATCCATTTGCTTGAGTTTGCGTTTGACGAAAGCAATGGTTCTTCTAGTGCGGTTTGCTTCTTTTCTCGCACTGATATGTCGTGTCCCTTTGGGTGGTGAGGGGGTTCCTTCCTCATGCCATCCTTCTCCGTCGTCATCGGTAGAAGGTTGAGATCTCAATTCATCGTCTGACTCGTCGTCATCGTTGGAGAGTGCGTCGTTCCATTGCCGCACCTGGCCAGTTCTCCAATCAATCCATGGGTTGTACTTGTACAGCCATTTGTAACCTAGGACCAAATCGTGGCTCATGGCAATCACATCGAACGTGATTCCTTGATTTCTTTCGTCGATTTGGACTTTGAGGTGATCAATCTCTCGGTCTACTCGTCCTCCATTCGAGGTGAACGGTTGTCCCTCCAGGTTCTCGGCTCTGTACGGTCTCTTCTTGTACTTCCATCTGAGTCCAAGTTCGTTGACCACTTCGGGGTCCATGTAGTTCTCTTCTGCACCGCTGTCTACCAAAGCGTTATACTCCTTTCCGCGTATTCGTACTGAGAGGTTGAACGACTTCTGTCGCTGTCCGGGTTTTCCTGCACTTCTGAGTGCCCTTGTAGGGAGTTCTTCCCTAATTTCGCCCGCCTGCGGCCCTCCTACAGGTGGCGTTCGTCGTTTGGGTTCCCGAGTGTTGCATTGTCTCTCGATAGTCGTCGTCGTTCTTGTCGAGACTTCCTGCTCTCCCCTCGCAGGGTTCGTTCCGTGAGGAATCGAGATTCTTTGCTTGTGACTTCTTCCGTGTCCGACAGATATTCTGAATCTTGTTCGGACTGTCCCTTGGAGTTGTTTTCGGGGTGTTCTTGTTCGCACTCCTGGCTCCTCCACGGCAGTCGTTGCTCGTAGAGATCAGGGTCGTTTCCTTCGTCACTAGTTTCAGGATATTCCTCCGCTGGAGTCCTTCGTACCATGGCCACCGTACGTGTTCGTGAAGACTCGAGTTCCTTGGTAGGTTTCGGGAAGATAGCATTGACTACTTTTTCGTCCAAGTGGTCGATGCACTTGTCGTCATAGCAATGTATCCATCCGAGATTCTTGTGATCAGGCTTGGTCGTTCTAATTGCTCGAGTTGCCTCTTCGTCGTCCTGGTTTTGGACTATGTTAACCTGTTTCTTGCCTTGGCTCCTTGGCTTCTTCGCCTGTTCGCAGTTAGACGAATAATGCCCATACTCGCCGCAATTGTAGCATTTGATCTTGCTGATGTCTCTCGGTCTCCTCTCTCTTCCTTTCTGAACGTTCCCCATATTCATGGGTCCGGGTTCAGTGCCGTGAGAGGTGTCAGGCTGTCTCTTTTGTCCCTGGTTGGACTGGTTCTTAGCCTTGTATTGAGGGTAGTTGTAGTTCCCCTTCTTTTCCTGGCGTCTCGCGAAGTTTCGATTGTCGATCTTGACTGCCGTTTCCATGTAGTTATCCAATGTCATCATAGCCTTGTCAATCTTGCAGAGTTCGTCCTTGACATCTTCCTTGAGGCCTCGATAGAACCTATCCTTGAAGTATGTCTCATCCCAAGGTATTCTGGAGGCTACCTGAAGGAAGTTGGCGACATATTCGGATGCAGCTTTTGTTTGCTTCAGTCTCATCAGTCGATCAGTGGCCGCCTGTACTTCATCTACTTCCCCGAAGACCTTTTTCATCCTATCTTCGAATGTGTCGTAGTCTCGAAAGATTGTCATGGTCACATCGCTCGGGCTTCCTCGTACGTAATCGCTGAGGAATGGCTCGAACCATCCTAGCGCGCTTCCGGTGAGGCAGCTTCCTGCGAACTTGACACGGTTTTCGTGCTTGAAGAATTGCGTGGGGTAGTAGTGAAAGTAGGTGCGTAGCTCCGTCAGGAATGTTTTGAGCTTCTTCTGGTCTCCGTCAAACTTGGTTGGTTTGTGAGGCTTGATGATTTCTCCGAGATCTTTCCCTCCATTGGCCTGGTTGGCAAGACTTTCGATGGTGTTGATTTGTTCGTTCCTGTGTCGGTTCCGTTCTTCATAGGTTCCGACGAGCTTGTCGACCTGTTCCTGCAGGGTCTTGTTATTGTTCCGGAGCCTCTCGGTTTCTTCCGCCTGCTGTGCCTTGCTAAGCTCGAATTGGGCGAGGTTTCTTTCCTCGATCTGCTTCATTCTTTCAATGGCTCCGTGCTGACTTTCGACCACCGCCATGAGGCTCTTGACACGTTCATGTAAGACTCGGATTCTTTTGTCATCGTCTTCATCCGAATCAGACATTCGGACAATGTCTTCTTCATGGTCCTTCGGTGGGGAGTCCTGAGGCTGCATTCCCTTGGAGGATTCTCCAGTAGTACCTTTGGCAGGCATATTGTCGAGACTTCGTTATTGCTCAGCGTGACGCGGCGTACAACTGAACAAGAGCTTTCAACGTGTGACGGTCAAGGTTCCCAACGTAGTAAACCGTAACCCGACTGGTTTATGTTGGCAGCTGAAACGGGGCGTAACGTACTGAGCGTAGGGTGGCGAATCACGTCTGATAATGTCAAGAAGTATTCTTGAGTAATCAAATTGTATTGAAAGCTGGAGAGCTATCTGGACATAGGGAAGTGGGAATGAGTGAAGCTATATATACTATTCTGGTCTGCTTGGTCAATCGTGGCCGAACGTGCTCTTGTTCGACCATTTAAGGTTAAGGTTTCAATGGGAGCGATGGAGCGCGAGGAGCGTTGCTCCCTCGTTCCCATCGCTCCTGTCGCTCCATCGCTCCTTCCCTGATTCGCCCGTGAGGCTGACTCATCAGCCTCGCCGCTTGGTTCTCAAGGTCCAAGGGTTTTGCCACCCTTCGCCACTTGGTCCCTTGGACGCCTTAGCTTGGGTCGTGACAAAGTTTTATTAAGTAATCTTCTTTTTATTATATTATATTTATATATCTTTCTTAATAGTATTAAAACGCTAGTTACTTAAAGTAAGAGTAGAGGACTATAGTATTAATATATACAATAGGCTAGAGCTTATTATAATATTTATTAAGCTTTATCTATATAAGGTTAATATAAGTAGTAATTATATTAGCGCTATCCTTTCTTAAGCTATTAAAGAGGTTATAATTCTACTTAAGCTCTTCTAAATGCATTAAGAAATACTTAAAAGAGGGGAAATACTCTTAAAAGGCGCTAGTATTAATATGATTATCCTTATTAGACTTTAGATTACTTTATAAATAAATAGAGATCTTATTAAATAGCTATAAGACTTAAATAAAAACCTTAACTATATCCTAGTCCTTTTCTAATAGCTTATTATTAATTATAAAAGGCTTTATTAATTTTCTCTTACTCCTTTTCTATACCCTTTCTACCTTTTTAATAATCTAATTAAAGTATTTATAGAGAAGTAGTGTACAGACTATTATACAGTAGTGAGAGTTCTAGTAAGTCTTATTATTAGTAATAAGTCTAAGTAGTACTCGCTTCTTCTTAGTCTTAGGGTTAATAAGTTTAAGGATACTATATTTAAGATCTTCTTCTTACTACTTTAAGAAGCACTTTAAGCATTATAATAAGTTTAAGATAGTAGTATTAAGATTATAAAGTTAACTAACTAGGCCCTTTCTCTACTATTATATAAGCTTATCTATTAATAGAGAGTTAAAATCATATTCAGAATCTAGGTTAATACTATCTCTATGCTCTATTGCGTTTACTGCTTTACTAAATATTAGCTATTTAATAATAAGGTTAATAATATAGCCTAGATAGTAGAAATAGCATTTATTTGGATTAAACTCGAATTTATTACTAAGAGCTACTATTACTATATTATTATTACTAGTATTATTAAGGATTATATACTTAAGCTAGTCGCTTTTAAGATCTTACTCTACTAAGATATTAGCTACTTTATTAGCTAAGTTATTATTAGTATAATGTCTGGATATAGCTAGAAGAGCGAGAAGTAGTTTCTAGTACTATTATTACTAGTTAATAAAAAAGCAGTTAACTCTAAGTAATAAGAGCTGATTATAAGACGTCTAGCTATTAAATATAATATGAATCTTACTATAAGCAATTTTTAGATATTCTATTATAGCTCCTTTCGCCTTATTATAAATTGATTATAGTTAGGATTAAAGGACTATAGAAGATAGTATCTTATCTTTATATATTAGGTTAATAAACTTAATAAAGTAATAGAAATACTCACTTTCGATTATTTAGAAAAGGAGATTATTATATATTATTCAGTTAATAAAAAGCTCTTTAAATATACTGAGTTTAAGCCTCCTAAGAATAGTAAAAAAGATACACTAGTTAGCTAGGGCTGTAGTCACTCTAAAGTATTCTATTAGAGTCTTAGTACAGTTAGGCAGCATCTTATCTCTCCTTTCTAAGTCTTATAAAATTAAGTTAGAATAAAAAAATGAAGAGTAGCTTATTGCTTACTTTAATCTTATAGATATCTTATAAGTGCTTAATAATATTAGTACTACTATTAGATTTATATAAGAAGTATAAGACTATTTAGTATTTCTTCTTTATATATAGATAGTATACTTACTAAAGCTTCTTACTATTATTCTTAAGCCTTATATAAAACCCTTTTACTTACTATTAGGTAATTTTTATACTATTAGTCCTTAGAGGCATGCTTGCTTAAAGCTTGTTATTAAAGAGCTTAAATAGGAATGTGGCTATTTTACTAAACATAGGATTCTTATCTAGGTTAAGTATCTTCTTTAGTAGGGTTTATAGTATTAAACCTAATAAGAATGAGGACTGAGTAAAGAGCTTTAATAAGCAGGGAGATGAATGTAGAGTTAATAACGTTTTAAAGCCTACTTAGCCTAAGAAAATGTCCTAAGAATTAATATTTATTATATTAGTAGCTAGGAAGCTAGACTGCTGGAGTCTATTAGTAAAGGAATAGTATAACTCCTTTTAGTAGTAATATACTATAATATTTAATGCTTAGAAGTTAATGTCCTTTACTTCTATTTTATTAGATATAATAGTATAGCCTTTTAAGGCTATCTATAGGAATAATTAATATATTAAGAAACTGCTATATGATCTAATGTATTAAGTGTAAATTATAAAGGTTTAATATAATGCTAAAGTGTATTAGTAAGTATAGCTATAATAGTATATAATTTATAGTACTGGATGTATCTTATAATTAAATTCATTATCTTAATAAGAGCTTAGAATAATATGTTTTTTATATATTTAATAGTAATCTAATTTATAGCTTTAAATAGGCCTTTTTACTGGTTTTAATAAGAATATTTATAATATAAGAAATAATAAAGAGTATATTATCTTAGTAATAAATCCTAAGTTGTAGAGTTAAAGGATACTCTACTTTATTATAATAAATAAGCAGTATATATAGTAGCTACTATCTAATGTATATAGAGTAAACTGCTTTATATAATATATATTTAAATGAAATTATTAAAATATTAATAAATACATTAGTCTTTATATAAAAAGTAATATTTATAAAGTTAAAATATAATTACTGAATTTCTTTTACTTAAAGCTTTCTTCTAATATTAATTCTATTATAATTAGAAATATATTTCTAAGTTATTATTTTATAATCTAGAATGCTATTTATATAATTTTAAATATTAATAACTATTATATAAAGAATATAAGTAATAATATCCAGACTTAAAGCCTATATTAAGTCAGGCTAAGTCTGCTTAAAAGCTATCTATTATTTAAGTATTTCTTTTACTCTTATTATCTTATAGTATATTATTTTACTTATTAATATATAAAAGGAGCCTATAGTAATAAGTCATTAGTACTTATATATAAGTTAAAATATATTTCTAAATATATATACTAATAACTTTATAAATCCCTATATGCCTTTATATAAAGGCTTAACTTCTAAGGCCTTATTATTTAGCCTTATATAAAAAAGCTGAATAATAAGCTTAAGAATGAATTCTAATTAGATATTAGACTAGCATAAGAAGAGCATAAAGCTAGTATGGGTAGGAAAGGCGAGAAGAAGTGTATTATATTTCGCTTAAGATAATGCCCCTCAGCGGCTGATTATTAAGCAGCAGGCTGTACGAAGAGCCAAACTGGGAAGTTAAAGGTAGGGTCAAAGTTACAGCGCTAGGGTCTTACACTGACCCTCGGCTATTAGAACGAGTTAGAACCAGTTAGATTTAAACTCAATTAACTAGACCTCTGAATTGGCTGGTTACTAAGCACGGGGAGCGGGATCTCAGTTAAGTTGGACCTATAGTTAGAGCCGTTAGATCCTCCAACGATTAGAAGTAGTTGGTTGATTACGCACTCTGGGGCTTGGTCAGACTGTCTGCTAGCATCTCTGCTGTTTTCGTGTATTTGACTTGAAATAATCCATTGAAGTAGGACTGCCGGGCCTAATAGCTGTGGATATCAACGTGCCGTAGGGCTGTTCGAATCCGCGGCATCTGCAGGGTGACGAGCCGGATCGTCTGTTGGTTATTGCATTGAATGACTAGCTGTTAGTCTAGCTGAAGGTCTAGCTGTTGGAATAGCCGTTGGGTAGCTATGGCTTCCTTAGCTGTGTGTGTGAAGGCAAGGAGCTCGGCTTCTGTAGATGAGGTTGTGACTGTATCCTGTTTCCCGGCTTTCTAGCTAATAGGTCCGCCAAATAGGGTCATTATCATCCCTTGTGACGATTTCCGGGTCTTCGGGTCGTCTGCGAAGGCTGCGTCTGAAGCAACTAGGAATTCGAGGTCCTGATCCGTCTGATCGGCCGGGCCTGGGGCGGCTGCTGGTCCGGCTGTTGGAATTGCGATTTGAATGATCGGTATTTTAGGGCTTTGGCCGCTGAATTAGATAGTTAGATATCGGGTTGTGTAGAGGTAGATGATGACCCTATCTGCGATCCGGTGATGGTCTTCCGTTGGATTGAGTAAGTGTTCTGCTAGCCGGGCTGCGGCCTTAGCTACGTCAGGCCGGCTGATGACTGCGATGTAGTTGATCGACCTGACTTTCTGCTGGAATAGGATCACCTGGTCCTGATGGGCTTGATACGGGTTTTTCCGTAGGTTGTTAGCTAGTAGAGGGTTTCCTTTGAAATCGTCGGTTAGCTTTACCTTAAAGCGAGCAGTTGTTTTCTTGATGTATGAGTCCTGATAGAGCCATAGCTTCTTAGCTAGCTTATCCTTTAGAATTCGGATCCCTAGGAACTAGGAAAGGTCCCTAAGGTCCTGCATCTGATACTGCTATTTGAGCCTATTAATCAGGGTCTTAGCAGCTAGCTGATCCTTTGTTCGATATAGTAAGACGATATCGTCAATGTAGAAGAAGACGGTCAGCCAGCTGTTATTATAGATACAAGGGTCTTCCGCACACTGCTGCAGACCTAGCTGCTGGAAGGTCTGAAGGAGGTCTCGTTACTATAGTAAGGGTGATCTACGTAGCCCGTATAGGGCCTTTCATAGCCATAGACTCCATCCGCGCCGTTTGAATCCATCCAGGCAGCGGATATAGACTTCTTCATCTAGCGGGCTGTTGGTAAAGGCGTTGATTGCGTCTAGCTGCCTAGCCTCTAGCTGGAATTTAGCTGCTATAGCCATGAGGACCCGGAAGGACCTTCCTGCTAAGGTTGCTGCATAGGTCTCTTTATTGTCAAGGGGCTGAAGATCCCCTCGGATATAGAGTCGGGCTTTGAACTTCGTAAGGAACCCATGCTTATCCGTCTTATATTTAAAGACCCAGGTCGTCAGGATAGGGGTCTTTTTGGCCTGTTCGGATAGAACAGCCTCAAAGGTCCCTTGACCCCACAGGTCTCTCATCTGGATCTCGCAGGCCTGCTTGAATTGGCGGCCAAAGGGGTGATTTTCTAGTTCTTTGAAGGTCCTAGGTTCCGGCGGAAGATTCCGTCTGTGGAGCTTTTCTTCCCTTCCGTTAAAGAAGCTGCTGAAAAAGCTAGCCTTTCGGATCGGATCGATAGCTGGTTCGTCTGCTAGGCCGGTTCCTTGGCCCCTGATGCGGTCTGAGGCTCGAGATGCAGCAGGCCACGGTCTTCGCGGTCCTCGTGGGCCCCCTCGTCTAGCCGGCTCCGGGCTAGGTTGCCTGCTAGTTGGGCTGCCGGGCTGTTCCGGCGGCGTAGAAAATGGAGGATCCGGGCTTTCGGATGGCGGTGCCGTTGTCTGTGGGGTCGGAAGATAGGGATCTTCGTCATCGTCGTCGTCAGAGTCCTTGTCCTCCTGCTCGTTGAGATCTAGATCTTGGAACGCTAGGTCTTCCGGATCCGGGCTGCCCGGACTGTTCGGATTAGCTAGATCGGGTGTGGCTTCGGTACGGTCTGTAGCGTCGTCCGGATCCGTGTCTTCAGGTCCGTCTGACCTATCGAGGTCATGTTGATCGGGCTGATCAGGCTGATCAGGGTCATCGAGGGCTACCTCGATCGTTGACCTGATTTCCTCGTCTTCATCGCTATTGCTGTCAATGTGGGCTGGAAGTAGGAACCGTACCCTAGGCTGTCGAATTGGCTGAGGGATTGGGTGGTTCTTAGGATTATAAAAGGTTTTCTTATTGAATGTGACGTCCCTGACCCTCCGGACCTCTAACCTTTCCGGGATCCAGATCCTGAAGATGTTATTCGAATCATATCTAACTAGGTAGCCGATTTCTGCGTAGGCCGCTGTCTTTAGGTCCCGTTTTTGAGTACTCTTCAAAGCTTCTGTAGTTATCGGATAGGCCCGGCAGCTAAAGGCCCTAAGGTGCGTTAGATCCGGCTGTCTGGAGACGAATCCGGTATCCTTTCCTTGGTCTTAAAGCCAGGAAATTAGCAGCCCTAAGGGGGTCTTCCAGTCTCAGGCCTGTTAGAGCGATCTGTTGTATAGGAAGACAGCTGTTTTCTAACCTTCGGACCAGAGATCGGGCGGTAGGTTAAACCCTAGTAATATAGACCTATTCTTAGGAGCTATTACCCCCCCAGATCGTTCGGCAGGGCCGTTCTAAGCCGGGTTATGAGGGCTTGAGGGTTTGTTCTCAATCCCTTCGTTAGTTATCTAATTAATCGATCGGATGCTTAAGGCCCTATTATTGTCCCTATGGATCCGGCAGATCCGGAGCCCGTATTGTGTCCGGATGTAGGATACGAAGGCCTATAGAGCCCCTAGGACTGAATCCTATGTTTAATCGGATAGAAGATAGATATGGATTAGGCCTGTGTATTCGTCTTTGATCAGTAAGGCAGCCTGTTTTCCGTCATAGCTTGTGTAGAAGCTGAAGAGGTCGATATAGACCCTCTAATAGGGTCTCGGAGCTGTTATCTATAGGCTTCGTCGGGAGACCTGTCTGCTAGCCTTAGCAAGGGAGCAGGCTTCGCAGTCTATTGCAATAGGTCCCTTAATACGGACCCCTAGGGTCTGATCCGTAAGATGTTCAAGAGCCCGGGCGTTCAAGTGGCCTAGACGTTAGTGCCAGAGGATGGATTCGGCTGTCTGAGGCGCCCTAGGGTCTTTGGAAGAGGCCGCGGCTGCTGCTAGCAGGCCCGTTGGTCTGCCTTGGTCAGCAGAGGCTGCGGCGGCTGCTGTGGCCGAGATCGGTCTGACCTCATTGAATTCGATGACTTGTTGGCGATGGTACCGTCGGGTATAGAAGATAGTCTCTATCCCTTGGAAGACGGCCCCTGTTTTCGGGTTCCAGTTATATCCGGCTAGGATCATAAGATCTAGCGAGACAACGTTCGTGTGGAAACCTGGGATATAGGCTGCCCGTCTGAGCTGGAAGAGCCCGTCTTCAAGCCGTAGGTTGACCTGACCGTAGCCTAGGATTTGCAGCTCGGATCTGCTTGCAAAGATAGGCTCGGGGTTCCTAGAGGGCTGATAGGATGAAAAGCGTAAGAGGTTGTTATAGATGTGTGTGTCTGACCCGGAATCAAGGATAAAGGAGTCCCTGAGCGGATAAACCCTCCCTGGAACGGTTATGACGGAAGCCGTAGATAGGATCGTTAGAGCCGGCTGCTGTTCCGGTTGCTGACCTAGCTGCTGACCTAGCTGTTGGTCCGGCGGCTGTGTGGTCTGAAGGGACAGGCCGGCAAAGGAGCTGCCCTTGATGTAGCCTTCATCCCTGTTGTCTGTAGTGGCCTTTGGGGCCCCTGGCTGGGTATCCCTAGGCTTCTGTCTCTGTAGAGCTCGATCTACCCGTTGTTTTGTGGTAGGGTCTTCGAGCTGTTGATTGATCTGGAATTCTATGTCTTGGTTAGGCTTCCATCCGGCCAGGCGGATAGAAGCAACTAGGTAAGGGCATTTTGAATAGAAATGCTGTTTGCCATAGAGGCAGGGGGTCTTTGGTCCCTCGGATCCGTTAGATCCGGCAGGCTTAGAAGAGCCGGTTTTCTAGAACGTGGAAAAGGACCCTTTCGGTGCCTTTATCTCTGTAGCCTGTTTTTCGAACAGCTTGCTAATCTTAATACCGTCCGGGATCTTAGCTTCTCAGTCTTTCTTGCCTTTTGATGCCTTATATTGGATCTTATTCATCCAGATATCGGCGAAGGTGAGGTCCATCGGTCTGACAGCTTCTAGGAAGTCTAGGGTTAGTCTGAGACCCTTAGAGTCAGGAAGGCCTAGATTACGGGCTTCTGTAAGGACCTTCTGCCAGCTTGTGACCCAATCCTTAGTCTTAGTCCGGCCGGGCCCCTTGAGGGCTGTTCGATATCGGTTAAGGACTTCTCTTTCATGGAACCAGGTAGCTGGCTAGATCCGGGCCCGTAGGAGGGCTAGTTCCTTCGCAACGTCATCTTCATCGTTAATAACATCTTGATAGTTGCTGACAGTCAGGATGATCCGGTCTTGGATAGAAGATAAGGCTTTTTAGCGTTTTTTGTAGATTCGGACGTTTTCAAGGTACTGTTTCTTAAGGCCATTAAGGTCAATCCTTTGGTCTGGGGTCAGCTCAGATAGCCTAGTCGCATCAGGCTTGATGTCTGCAGCTGTAGGAAAGACCGGTCGGGCTAGGGACTTCTTGTTTTCCTTAAAAGGGTCAATAAAGTCCCAGACGTCCTTCGTAGTAGCCGATTTCCGGATGCTGGCTATCCAGTGTTTCCAATCAACAGGCCCGTTGAGCTTGGCCTAGGAAGAGGCTTCCGTATCAGCAACGCCCATCGCGATAGATGACTGCGAGCAACAGCGGAAGTTGATAACCTAGTTTGGAGGACTAGCTTGAAGAAGCTAGGCTGCAAGCCTAGGCTAGGAAGGAAGGGAGATAGGTTTGATAAGGGTCTGATGAGACAGCTTGATCAAAGAATATCGTCCGCTTCAGCTATGGGCAAACCGGGCTCATAACTGTTGCATTGCCAGCTACACTAAAAGGGAATGCGCACTCCGCTAATGCGTAGTGCAAATACTATAGATATACTGAATGTGACAGAACGACTGTTATGTACAGGCACGATCTCGGTGGAACATTCCACCTTCTTCCACACCTGCCACCGACTTGGTCGCCTCAAACTTGTGATCTCCAACAGAATTATACCCGAATGAGCAATGTCTCACCTCCGGGAAGTTCATTTCTCTCCCATTCACCATCCAGTTCGTTGAATTCCTCCAGCTGCACCTCAATACCGTCTTCGTCCTGATCTTCTTCGTCCTGATCTTCCTCCCAACCCCTTCCCCGCTCAATAGATAACCAATGAGGAGTCGTGGACAACCTTAAGTCATCAATTTCTCTGCGAGAGAGCCATTTATGGCTGACTTGACGGTATTGCAACGCGCAAACTTGCTTACCGGGAGCCATGAATTGAGTTCTTGTGCTGTCAAGATTCTGCCGGTTCCCACCAGCCACGGGATAAATCAAGTTTCCAAGAGGTGCAATTGCGCCAGCAGCGGCAAGGGAAAGACCCAAAGGAACCTGGACTTGACCACCAGCTTGTTGTCCCTGGATACATTCCTCGGAGATACAGGCGTCTATGACAGTGTGGAACCCGACGATCATGTAGATAAGGTCTCCCCTGTCAACTGCTCTTTCTATCCAGCTCCTAGTAGCAGGCACGCGCGTCGCCGTTTCGAACCATGCGGTTGAGTTGTCAAGGTTGTAAGTCTTGATTTGCTCCGCGGCAATTCGAACCTTGGACCGCGCACGTTTTGAAAAAGCCCCCGAAATGAGCGATGTCAACGCCGACCCAAAGCCACTATCAGATGCACTCTGATGGAGACCAGTGTCAGCGTAACGAAGCGAAACAAGTTGCTTAGGAGGTTCGCAAGATGGAGAATCATGATAACTTTGATAGGGCTGTTCAACATTTGAAATAAACCGACCAAGTCTGACGGATTCAAGAGGGATAAAAAGAGAGGTGGGAATTATGTGTGGGGTCATGTTGGTAACTTGACAGAAGTCTGATGCGACTTGAAGATCGTAAAATGTCGGTGAATGCGGCCTGTTTATACCCGTCTATAGGAATTGTGACCGGAATAACGTGGCGGTCCAGGGCTGCGTCCGTTGGCTGAAGAGATAAAACACAGCCACCGCCTCAGGAGGCAGACATAGCCACCGCCTCAGCAGGTAGACATGACCAATACAAATGAGCCGCACGAGAGGCCTCCAACTTGGAACAGGTGAAAAGCCACCACTGTGGCACGGAAGAATCGGGAACAAACATAACAGGATTATTACTTTTGGTCCATCAGCTACCACATGGATATCCAGCAGTTGATCGAGCTCATCGAGCAACTCGGGGATGACGAATACGTCCCACAACTTTGCGAGGACGTCGCGATTGAAAAATATGAGCAGTATGAGGAATCTGGAAGCAAGGGCGACATCGACATCGCTGTCGCAATTGCCAAACAAAGCATTCTCAGGACACGCTATGACGATAAATCAATAGCTTGCAGGCTTATCAACCTTAGCACTATGCTCGGAACGCGCTATAAACGAACGGGAGAGACGGCAGACCTTGAGGAGGCAATCCAGATTGTAAGGCAGGTTGTGAACTTGACTTCGACTGATCATCCTGACCGCTTAACCTTCCTAGGTAAGCTTAGAAGCATGCTTAAAAGTTAGTATGAACGGACAGGAAAGATCGCTAACCTCGAGGAGGCAATTCATATTGTAAGGCAAGCTGTTGACTTAACTCCGCCCGATCACTCTGACCGTATAAGCAGGTTAAATAACCTTAGACTTAGGCTAGAAAGGTAGTATTAATAGACAGGAAAGATGGCCAACCTTAAGGAGGCGATTTATATTATAAGGCAGGCTATTAACTCGACTCTGACTAATCATCCTTACTGCATAGCTTAGTTAAGTAACTTCAGAATTAAGATCAAAAGCTAGTATGAATAGGCAGAGGAGATAGTTGACTTTAAAGAGGCAATCCAGATCGTAAGGGAGGCTGTTAACTTAACTCTAACCGATTATCCTAACCATATAAGCAGGTTAAGCAACTTAGGAAATAATCTCAAAAGGCAGTATGAATGGATAAGGGAGACAGTCGACCTTAAGGAAGCAATCCACATTATAAAGCAAGCTATTAACTTAACTCTGCTTAGTCACTCTGACTATATAGGAAGGTTAAATAACCTTAGACTTAGGCTTATAAAATAGTATTAATAGATAGGAAAGATCGCTGACCTTGAGGAGGCAATTTATATTATAAGGCAGGCTGTTGACTTAACTCTAACTAATTATCCTAACTGTATAAACAGGTTAAGCAACCTAGGAAATAATCTCAAAAGGCAGTATAAACAGATAAGGGAGACAGTTGACCTTAAGGAAGCAATTGAGATAGTAAAGCGGTTTATTGACTTAGCTCTGCTTAGTTATCCTGACTGCTTAGGCTGCTTAAATAACCTTAGACTTATATTTAAAAGGCACTATAAATAGATAGAAGAGATAGCTAACCTTAAGAAAGCAATCTAAATAGTAAGGCAGTCTATTAACTTAACTCTAACTAATTATCCTAACTATGTAAATAAGTTAAGTAACTTTAGAAATAAAGTTAAAAGATAGTATGAATAAATAGGAGAGATAGCTGACCTTAAGAATATAATTAAGATAGTAAAGCAGTCTATTAACTTAGCTTCACTTAATTATCCTAACTGTGTAAAGGCTAATAAGCGTATTACTAATAGTGTAAATAAGGGTTATATATTATACTACTAGTAGTACGATTAAGATAATTATATAAGCATTGCTTAATATATAAGCTGGCTATACTATAAAGCAAAGTAGATACTGTATATTATAAAAAGATAATATAAACCTAAAGAAAGAGAGGTTAAGAATAGAGTTAAGTAAGAGAAAAGGGAAACTTTGCTTATAATATTTTAAGTTTATTACTTATTTATAATTAAAAGAAAAAAGCATGGAAAATTAATAGACTAAGTATTAATTATAATATAGTTTTTAGCTTAGTTATTATTTAAATATAAAGCCTATTACTTAATAATATCCTATTTAATGCTTTTTTAAATTTCTTTTATCCCTTTTTATCTATTTACTAAAGAGTTATTATCTATCTCCTTAGAAATATACACTTTGACCTAGTTATTCTCAGCCTTACTCTAGTTTAAGTATACTATTATCTTCTTCTTAGTCCATTCTTTTAACTTTAATAGTATAATATAGTACTTTAATATCTACTTATAGTTTAAATATTACTTATTATTACAACCTAGACAGCCGGGCGTGCATGAGACCCTATTTAATAGCTGTTATCCATACTTATGATTGCTACTATTGTGATTATAGACTTATCTTTTAGCCTAATAGGCTAGGAGACGTAATGCGAAGTGTGGATCGTTATATAATAATCACATGATGCGGGTTAATGCGATAAGAGGTCGTGAGTTCGATTCTAGGGTCACTAGCTTTGATAGGAATCCTACTACTGGCTCAGACTAGGCCCGATCGGCTAGTCAGGGTAGGGCAGCTAGTGCAGATGATAAGGCCTGTTCACCCTTGTCAGCGCCCGGACTAGTGGGCTTGGGGATAAGCTACTGGGAGGGGAGACATCGTATTATGACTTAGACAGCCGGGCGTGCATGAGACCCTATTTAATAGCTGTTATCCACACCTATGATTACTACTATTGTGATTATAGACTTATCTTTTGGCCTGACGGGCTAGGAGACGTAATGCGAAGTGTGGATCGTTATACTTATAGTAGGTCTAATTATATTATTAAAGTAAGCCTATAGCCTTTTAATATTACTAATTAGTTTTTAACCCCTTTTAAAGCAGCTAGTTATACTATGCCTTTCGTGCTATAATATATTGTTAATAAATAGTACTAGGATGATTATAGTATAACTCTGGCTCTGACTCTAGCTCTGGCTCTAGCTCTGGCTCTAGCTCTGGCTCTGGCTCTAGTTCTAGCTCTAGTTCTAGCTCTAACTCTAGCTTTAAGAATAGTAATACTGCCTTTAGTAAATATAGTTATAGCTCTATATTTAAAAACGACTCTTATAGTACTATAGGCTATAAAGTTAAGCTTATTACTAGTATTAGTAGTATGTTAAGCAGGGAAACAAATAACTACTCAAAGTAATAGTGAGCTGGGCCCGAAAGGTAAGTAAAGGATAGTAAGATAAAGCTTAGGAAATAAATAGCTAAAAATGCAAATAAAATCATTAGCTAAGCAGCTAGCTGGAAAAGGAAGAAGGATATCAGTTAATTAAGTAAAATAAAAGAAGAAAATCAAGGCTAGGAAAATCAGAAAAAATCAGTAAAAGAAGGAAGAAGCATTGTCTTTTTATCTAAGTCTAGGAAATCTACTGCCTCTTATAGCTAGCTATAAGTAATATAACTATCCAAGTCCCGGGCCCTAGGGCCCTCAGCTCTAATATAGTAAAAGTATAATTAGATTATAATTAAGTATTAATATAGAATATAAAGTGATTTTTAATAATAGAGCTAGAGCTAAAGCTATAATCTCTTAAGATAGTATTATAATTAAAAATAGTATAAGATATATATAATATAGCTTATAAATATATAATTTCCTTATATAACTATATTAATAGCACTTTATATATTAAAGAGCTGCTTTAATCTATTTAAGTATTAATAATGCTTATTTAATAGCTTTAAAAGTAAATAGTTTATAATAAGTACTAGTCTTTATAAGTATTAACCTAGTTATAACTTAGTTAAACTATTAATAAGGCTTTATAAGTATTTAAAGCCTCCCTTTTTACTAAAGATACTAATATATATAAAAATGATCTAATTAAAGAGGCTTCTCTTCTTATATAAAAGACTTAATTATATAAGAATAAGGGAGACTGAGTGATTTTATAAACCTTTTTATATAAGTAAGAAGTGCGTTATTCTATAAAAGCTGCTTCTTTTATACTTTAACTTTATATAATGTCTTATAAAAGACCCAGCCTTATATAATACTGTATAGTCTTTTTATAAGTTTAATAAGTATGCGAATTTACTACTTTACTTAATTTACTTAAAGCTTAGCTAATTAGTTTAGAACTGTATACCTAATAGACTTTTAAACCTTAAAGAGATTGAATTAATTTATATTAAAATGAATTTTAATAAGCTAATAGATGCTCTTTCCTTAGGATATAATAACATTCTTAAAGTAAAAATACTAATTAACCTAAGCTTTTATAAGCTTTTCTTTATAGAGTTTAAGCTAAGTTTTAATAATATAGCTTACTTTTTAAGTATAAACTAGAATATAATATTCTTTAAGCTACTAAAGTTTCTCTTTAAATATTTCCTTAGTTAAAGATATTATAATTTTATATTACTTCTTATAAAACTCCTTCTATTCTTATTAACCTTAAGTAATATTAGTATTTTATAAAAAGCTTAGAAAGCAGTAATATAAAACTGCTTTATTAGTATATTAAAAGTATAAAAGTAATACTATAATTAAAAAGTAATAGAATATAGTATTTATATAAGTAAAGTAACAATTTATAAGAATAATAAATAGTAGTCTTATATTATATACTTTATATATTAAGTATAGTTAATTTAATACTTAGATATAGTCTGTTTTCTCTTTATTATTAAGAAAGGTAAAAGTAATATAAAATGACTATTAATAAGTATTAATATTAATAATATTTAAAAAAAGCATCTTATACTTATTTATTTTATATATTGTATTAAGGCTGAGGGCTTACTAACTAGAATAGCCCGGACATTTTAATTAGCTAACTAATTTAAGTACTAGTCTTAATAAAGCTATTAATAAGGATAATAGGAGTTAGTCTAAGATAAAAAGCAGAGATAACTTAAATATAAATAACAATTAATTATATTCTTACTTACCTTTATTTTTAAGTTATTAAATTGTTTTTAATATTATTATAATAAGATTTATTTAATTAATTAGAATATTTAATTTACTTTCTAACTAATTACTTAATTATAGCTCTAGCCCTCTTTTTATCTATTTTATTTTATAAGTCTTATTTACTCTTACTCTATTATACATCCTGCTTACCTTATAGTATCCATTACTTTAAGTAATAGTATCTCTCTTATCCTCCTACTTAATACATTTTAAAGGTTATAGTAAGGTAATAAGCTATTAGTTTAATTAATTAATTAATCCTATTAATTAATAGATTAATTAAGTAAGTAGTAATACTTTTAAGCTATTATAAAGACTTATACTAAGTACAGAAAGAGAGGTAATATAAGTAAGTAAGGGCGCGGGATTAAGAGAATATAGAATATCTAATTAACTCTAAAAATAACCTTACTTAGTGCTTCTAATTTAAAAATATATAATATCTTTAGCTAATTAATTAATTTTACTAAAGATAGAATTAAAATCGCTTTTTACTCTTATTTATTATACTAATTTATAATAGATTTATTATTAATACTATAGAGTATTTTACTTAGTATTAATAATATACTAATTATATTACTTATAATTAAAGCTAATATAAAAGTAAGGTGAAAAGCTATTATAAGATAGGAGGTTAAGACTTAGAAAGAGTTTAGACCCTTATAAGCAATTAATTAGATAATTACTATTAATCCTTTTATAACTATTTACTTAAAAAGCATTAAGAGTTAAGGATCTGGACTATCTGCATTATCTTTACTATTTAAAATCCTAATATTATTAGTAATCTTATTAATTATATAGCTAGTTATAAGGGACCTATTAATTGCTATAATTATCTCCTTTAGATAGATTTATATAAGACTCTTTTAATCCTTAAGACTATAGTTAGAAATAAAGATAAGTAATTCAGAAGATATCTAATTCTTAAAGTATGCTTTTACTTTCTAACTTTCTTATTTACTTAATTAACTACTTTTATAATAACACTCTTTACTAAATTATAAAACTCAGTCTAGAAGAGAATAAAAAGAATAGTATTAAACTTATCCTTAGTTATACTCTATAAAGATAGTATTCCTTTTAATATTAATATTATTAACTAATAAGCTTATAATAATAATACTTATAATAAATATCTTAAAAGCAGAACTTAATTATATTACTTTAAGTATTCTAGCCTAAACTCATTCCTTAGTATAAGGACTGAGATATAAGTTTAATAAATTAAATATTATAGCTTATATAAAAGCCTTTAAAATTATTATTAAAAATAATAGAATGCTTAAAAAGTAATAGCCTTTATACTTTATCTATTTTTATATAGATAATAAAGTAAAAACTATAGTCTAATTAGCTATTTAATAATTCGAATAGGCTATAATTAAGACGAACTTAATAAATATATTTAAAGGCTAGGATCTTAATTCTAAAGAAACTCTAGAAATAACACTTAGCTAAATAAATACTACTTAGATCCTAGAGGCTGTTGATCTAAGTTCTATTTAATAGCTAATATACTATTACTCTTTTCTTATAATAATAGTTAATTTAATAGATTTAAAGACTTCTTATTAATTATAAGCTCTTTACTATATTCTACTTATAAAACTTATATAATCAGTCTATATAAGGAGTAATAAGAGTCTAACTGAGTTAGGTTAGCTAAAGTATAAGCCTTTATATTAGTATATTATTTCCTACTTAAATATAGATATAGTTATTAAAGAACGATTTAATTCTAGTTATCTATTTAACTAAATAAAACTATAGTCTATAATAACCCCTTTTAAGCTAGTAACCTTCTAATACTTATTACTACTAGCTTATGTCCCTCCTTATAATATATAAATACTCACTAGCCTGATTATTCAGCCATTACTAATAACCAGTCTTAATAACTCTATTAATAACTTAGTATATATAAAGACCTTATATATAAAATATATAACTGATAAGGAAATATCTCCTTTAGCTCTTACCAGATAAGACTATAAATAACATATTCAAAATCTCCTGATTTTTAGCTTTATAATAGTATATAATATGCCTCAGAAAGCCTATCTTCCTTATACTATAACTACAAAGGACATCTATAATAAGAACCTTCAATAAGGTTAGAGTTCAAGCATCAGACATACGTCCAACAGTCCTAAAACTCGGGATACGTCTTACCCGGTTTTACTATGACAAATTGTCCAAATCCCCTGTTAGATTGGACATGTGACTGGACAGCAATCTCTCTATAAAGCTGGGGCTTTTCTCTAGCCAGTCCAGAATGATTATCATTATCAATACATGCATTTCTCAACCAATCACATCAAACCGACTACCTTTCTAATCGTCTTTTCCTGCTCTTTCTGAATCTTCAATCCCTTTCCTGATTGGTCAATTCCTTGACCCACAATCGCCGAGTTCCACTAATAACCTTCCACTCCTTCCACTCCTTCTACTGCTGTAGCCTTTACAGTATATAGCTTTAAGTTATTATAGGTTTACTTAGCCTTAATAGAGAAGACTAATTAAGACTTAGTTATGACTTTCTAATACTAGTAAAAGAGTTATAAAAGATATAATAAAGTTATAAAGAATATTACAACTAGTTAAGTCTTAATAGATCTATTTAATTAATTAGATAATAAGTCCTTACTTATAGTAAATACTATCTTATTATTTAATAAGATAAAAGGATATTAATATTATTAAGTCTTAGGCTACTATTTTAACTAATATAAATACTTAGTATATAACTTTAAAAAAGAGTATATAGAATACAATTCTAAAGCAGGCTTTTACTAACTAAAAGTAAGCAATAAGTAGTATTTACTATTATACTTAATAATAGCCTTCTAAAAAGAATCTTATATTTAATAATTAGTAATTATTACTTTAACTTATATTAATAATCTCTTTTATATAACCTAAGTAATAAATATTAAAAGCTTAATTAAGTCTATATATAACTAGACTCTTTTATAATATAAGTAAGAAATATTTAATAAGCTATACTTATATATTATTAAATTAATTAATTAAATAAATATAATAATTACTTCTTTTATTATTTTAATAGAACTTATTATAAGAACTAATCTGATCTTTATTTTAAACTATTTAAAAAAAGAGAGTAAATAATTAAAAAAAATACCTTTTTATTTATTAAGTCTAAGTTATTCCTATACTTAGAAAGGTTTACTTTAGCTTTAAAGAAAGTAATTATAAAATAATAGAAGAATATAATAATAAATAAGAAGTATTAATTAATACTTATAATAATAAGAAGTAAAGAAGTAAGATAGAGTAAGTAAAGCTATTATTAATCTTTATAGTCTTTATAAAAGAAGAGAATATAATTCTTAAAATAATCCTTAGCTATTAAAAACTGGCTAATTAAATGAAATTTAAAGAACAATTTAAAATAAATAATCTATACTCTGCTTAAGATTAATACTATAAGGCTGCTATTACTTTACTTAATATAATTAGAAGGATTAAGATCTCTTTACTTTATAATACTATTCTTAAGCTTATTAATATAAGATTAGGCTGAGCTTATTTAGATAATTATATTATAATAGTAAAATAAGTTAATAGAATAGAGTTTATTAATTTTAAATAGCTAATTAAGCTATTTATACTTAAGAAAAAAGCATTTATAACTATAATAATATTTAAACTAATTAATTAAATAAATAACTATACTTATTACTAAATAACTCTAATATTATTATATAAGGATAATAAGAACTTATTTAAGGATTATATTAAATTCACTATTACTATAATTAAATTATCTAATAAAAATCATTTTCCTAATTTAAATAACCTTACTTTTAAGTACTTTTATTTAGAATATTACTTAAGAAAAAATAATAAAGAAAATATCCATTTTATTAATAATTCTTAAAATTATATAAAACTAAAAAAGAGTTTAATTAATTAATTAACTCTAAATTTAATAATTAACTTTATAAGTATATTTAACTTACTTAAGATATTATATTTATAAAATACTCTATAACTAATTATCTAACTAGAAGTTCTTAAAAGTATTATAATAAAAGCATTAGTAAATTTAAGCTTAAAAAAGAATCTTATTTTTTATAAATAGGCTTAATACCATAGTCTTAATATTAAGCTAGTTAGCGCTTTTATAACTTTTTATTCTAAAGAGAAGATCTTAATAATAAGAGAAGTAACTATAACTCTATACTTTAGAAATATATATATACTTATCTAATTATATATAGCACTTTCTTTAATAGTTATAGTTCTATTTATTTTAAAAATGCTATTTATTAAAGCTAGTAAACTTATATTTAATTATTTAATTAATTAAGAGTAACTTATAATTTATTTTAATTTAAGTAATATTTGCTTAATTACTCTTATTATAAGAGCAATTAAATATAACGCATTATACTTAAAAAGGCAAAGTATAAAGTATTAATACTGCTTATAATTAATTCTTTAATAGTCTATAAGCTAAATAACTTCTTATTAGAGGATAATAATATCTTTAAAAAGAGCTAAATGCTTTCTTAAGAAGACTTTACTAAAGTTATTTAAATTCTTACTATTAATATAGCTACTTAATATACTAATACTATTACTAATATATAAGAAGAATTAGAATACTTAAGATACTTTATTAAGAAAAAGAGATTAAAGAAAAGTCAGCCTTTTAATAAAAATACTTAATATATTAAAATAAACACTCTTTATAAATAAAAAGGCATTAAGATCTACTTAATTAATAACTTACTATTTAATAGTTTAGTATTAAAAAGTGACTCTTATTAGAAATTAAAGAAGATAATAAAGATTGCTTTTTAAATAGAAAAGGAAGGTAAGTATTCTAACTTTTTTATACTTAAATTCTCTACTTTAAAGAAAGGGAGTTAGTTAATAAAGGAAAGACTAATAGAAATAATTAATTAAATAAATAAGACCTTATTTAAAAAAGAATAAGATATATTTATTACTATCTTATATAATAAGAAGGCTGTGCTAGCTTAAGACTTTAAGGACTATAGAAGAGTTAACTTAATAGTCATTCTTCTATAAATTATTAAAGTCATTCTTTATAAGGCTTAGTAAGTAAGCAGTATTCTCATTCCTTTAAGGCTATATTAAAAGGTTATTAACTTATTTTATTAATAACTTAGAAGAAGCATTCTAAAAGAAGGCTATAGCTCTTATAAGAACCCCTTTATACTTATAGTAAAAAAGGATAATAGAATCCAGTTAATTAATTTAGCTATTAAGATAAACCGTATTACTATTTATAATAGCTTAAGCCCTCTTAGTACTAAGGAGTTCTTAGTAAATATAGTAATATATTAGATATTATTACTTTTAAACTTCTTTTTAAAATATAATTAAGTTAGTCTAACTAAAGAAAGTAAGGATTTAATTACTTTTATAATACTATTAGGCTTATTAAGGATATACATACTATTATAAAGAGTGACTAACTCTATAGCTTAATTTATAAGGGATTATTACTTATATCTTATTTAACTTAATACTAAATATCTATATAACTTTCTTTAATAATATAGTAATAAAGAGACTTACTATAACTTATAATAATAAAAAAGCTAGCTTAAGAGTTAAATAGTATATTAAAGACTATTTAATTAACTTAGATTAGACTCTATTAAATATTAAACTAGCTAAATATACTATTTCTATATTAAAATTATAGTTTTATAAATAAACTGCTTTAATAATTAAATATCTTTATAATACTTATAGGAGATTATTAGAAAAGGCTAAAGTTATTAAAATTACTAAGTAGACTTATTATAATTCTAATATAAAAATCAGAATATTCTTAAGAGTTACTAGCTATTATAAGATATAGGTCATTAAATATATAATTATTATAAAACTATTAATAAGTTTATTAAAAAAAGATATTAAATTTATTTAAAGTGATTTATAAGCTAAGGCTATATAAATACTAAAGGATAAATTATTATTAATACTTATCTTAGTTATTTTAAACCTGTCTTTTAGTTATAAAGAAGTCATTCTTATAACTAATATTAGTTTATTAAATTAGGATTATATTCTTATATAAGTAATAAATAGTAAATGCTATTTAATAAGATTTAAATTTAATATATAGACTTAGAGTAAATATAATTATAATACTATAAAAAGAGAATACTAAAGCATTCTACTTTTAATTAAATAGTTATATATATATTTATATAGAATTTACTTTATATTAAAAATAGATGCTTAAGTATTAGTCTATTAGCTTAATAAGAAAGGGATAGACATTTTAAAAGCGCTAATTAATAAATGGATTAATTACTTATTACTCTTTAACTTTACAATCTAATATATACTTAGGATTAAGAATATAATAATTAATAGGCTATTTAGAAAACTACTAGGCCTATTTAATTAACTAGACTAAGAAGCTAAAGAGAATATTAAAGCCTTTATTAATTAATAATTAAATACTATTATAATTAACTTAGTAAAAACCTAGTAAGAACCTTAACTACTATTAGAATTATTAAAAAATAAATATATTAATAAGTTAAAAGTCCTAAGGAGGTTCTTATAGACTTAGTAATGCTTTTAAGATATATTAAATAAAGTGTATATATATTTTTACTTTAAAGTAAAAAGGTTCTTCTTTTATAAAAGAATTCTATAGTTATAAGTAACTTATTTAAACTATAACCCTAAGCTAGTTATTAAGAATAAAGATATATAGAAGTATTTAATTAAATTATATTATAAAGACTATAAGTATTAAAGCTAAGAGAAAACTGTAAGATTCTTAAAAGAGAGATACTACTAGCTAAACCTTTATAAGGATATAAATATAATTATTCTAATTTATAAGACTTACTAAATCTATAATATATAATAGGCTAAGGAACTTATAATACTTACTAGACCTAGGTATTTAATAATAAAGATTTATATAAATACTTAATATCTTAAGGAGTCTTAAAATAAGAAGTACTTATTAGAAGCTAAATATAACTTTATTAAATAGATTAAAGCTAAAGCTCTAAAGTTACTTAAAGCTTCTTATATATATTCATTCTTAAAAAAGATCTTTTCTTATTATAGAATACTTATTATAATAGTTATTAATAATAGGTTAGAATATTAATAAAGCCTTATAAACATTCTAAAAGACCTAAGTATATAAACTATATATATTTCTATATATAATATTAAAGTAAATAAGTTAATTAAATTAAACTATAATAATATTATATTTTATATTAAAAAGATAGATACTCTAAGAACTAAGAATTAGTTAGTTAACTTCCTAATTATTCTATTTATAAATAGAGTATTATTAAGAGCATCTTATAGCTATATTCTTATATACTTATTATATAAGTATGAATTAGGTCTCTTATTAAAAGGGGATATACTTATATAGAGAATGATCCTTTAAAATAATATAAAAATATCTAATTAAATGTTTATAATTAGAATTCGCACTCTTTCTTTTTTAAATAAGGATGTAAAGATTATAAAGTAAAGGGTTACTAAGTTTAAAAAGAGGAAAGTAATAAAGAAAGATTAAGGATTTCTCTATATTTTAAGAAAAGCCTTACTAAAGGTTAGTAACTTAGTATTATAATATAATAACCTTAGAAAAACCGACCTTTTTATAATAGCTAAGTTTAAGCCTAGATAGTAAAAGCTATATAAGATTAAAATAGCTTTAAATAAAGGCTAGTATTATATAAAAACTCTAAATAGGCTATTACTTAGTATTACTTATTATAAAGAATACTTTAAAGTATTTTAATAAGATAAAGATAGCTAGTAAAACCCAGATAATAATTCTTTAGCTCCCTCTTACTAAGAGCGCCTTTTCTATAGTAATCCTTAAGCTAGATTAGTTAATTAAATAAATTAAAATAAAAAAACGAGCCTAGAAGAGAAGGATAGATTAAAAATAAGCCCTAAGGTTCTCTCTTAACTGACTAACACTAGTATAGGAAAGGAGAGAAGACTAGAAATCTAACTCTTATATAAAGACTAAGCTTAAAGAGATTAGTTTAAATCTCTCTAAGTAAGATAAAAGAGTAGGAAATAATAATAAGTCTAAAGTTTATACTTATTATTATTTTAAAAAGGGGTATAATATAAAAAGTAAGAAAAGATAAATAGTTATTACTTACTAATATTCTAACTAATTAAAGGCTATATAAACTTACAGTTTGAAAAATTAGACTTAAGACTAAATAAGTATTAGGATTAATATATAAAGTATATAAACTAATTAATTAAATAACTTTAAAGCTATAAGATAAAGGAAAAGCTATAAAAGCTATACTTATTTAAAATAGTGAGTTAAATATAGTACTATAAATAAATAAGTATACTTTATATAAAGGAAAAGTTAATTATAAAAGAGCTAACTAATAGAATCCTATTTATCTTATACTATAATAACTAAGTTAAATATTAAAGCTATTAAATAAAGGAGTCTAGTATATAAGAGATAAGTTAAATTAGATTAATTAATTAATCTAATCTTAAACTACTATTAATAGATTAAATTATAAAGACTTAAGCCTTAGAAAAGCCTAAAGATTTATTTTAAATAATATGCTTCTTAGTATTCTAAATAGCTTTATTATAAAAGGACTCATCCTCTTAAGCTAAGGGGAATTTATTAAAAATGTAAGAGCAGTTTATATAGTTAAGAATACTTATTACTTAATTATTAGAATTAATAGAATACTTTATATTAGATAAAAGGTTAAAAAAGGTATTAAAACTAGGTTTAGAAGCTAAGTACTTATTAAAAAAAGACTACTTATACTAAGAATTAGCATTTTAAATACAATTTATACATTTCCTATTTATAAACTCTAGGATAGATTAATAAGTATAAAATAGCTATATATAATACTCTTTAGTTATAAAGTAATTTAAAGTACTTAATTAAATATAATACTTATATAATAGTAGATTTTAATATTTAAAAAAGGTAATAATTAAAGCCTTTTTATACTTAGGTTAGTAAAGTAATTCTTTAATAAAATACTTATAAGAATAGCCTAAGTTAGTAAGAATATATACTAATTAAAAGGGCTAATTAAAGATATATTTTATTAAATATTTTAAAACTATATTAGCTATCTTATCCTTATAAATCTAAGCTTAGATATACCTTTTAGTAAAATTAATATTAAGTAACTCTTTTTTAAAAGCGAACTTAATAAAGAGAGAAAGACTATTATAATTAAAGGCTATATATAAGTAAATCTAGATAATAAAGTGCTTTTTAAATTATAAAACTATTAGATTAAATAGTCTTAAGTAAGGGAGAATACTTACTAATATAAAGTAAGCCTCCTTTCGCTCCTTTTCAGTTAATAAAGTCTTATAATAGCTATTTTAAGTTAAATTAATATAAAGGGAGAATTTATTACTTTCTAACTAACTAGTTATATAAATACATATATTAAGAAGGGCTTTTTAATAAACCTTCGTAATATTAGAAAAGTAGAAGTTAGAAGAAGCTATTATTAATAAGTTAATTAAGTAATATTAATAAAATATAAAGAAGAAGAAAAAGGAAGAAAAAGGAAAGAGAGAAAAAGAAGTGTTTTAAAGTAAAAGAAATGCATATACTAAGATTAATGCGTATTAAGTAAATCATAGCCAGTAAGGAAAATAAATAACTTCTTACTGCCTAAGACTTTAAAAGCTATTTCTTTCTCTTTTCTTTCTTTTTTATATAACTCAATCTCTCTTCTTATAATAGTTACTATTTATAGAACTCGTTATCCTTTAACTATAACTATTTAGTATATTCACTTAATTAAATGCTACTCTTAAACTAGTTTAAATAGCACTCTTAGAAAACCCCTTTTTTCTTAGCTAAGCTTTTACTTTTAACCTCTTTTTACTACTTACTATAAGAACCTTATTACTATAACCTTCTACTCCTTAATCCCTTTACTTCTTTAAGCTAATTACTTACCTTTATTTTTACTTGCCTTACTAATGCTTATAAGCTTATACTACTTAGTTTTAAAAAACCTATTTCTAAAACCTTACTACTAACTATAGTAAAACCCCTCCCTTCTTTAATTATAACTCTTTATTTCCTTTATCTTATTATTATTATAATATTAGGTTATTAAATAACTTTATAATTTATTTAATTAAATAATTTATTACTAAATAACTTCCTTTTAACTTAGCCTTCTTTTAAATAAATCCTCTACTCTTCTTTCTATAAAGCGCCTTTATTATAAGCAGCCCTATTAATAATAAATAAACCTACTTCTTACTAAAGGCTTATTCTATTTAAAGTAAGGAAATCACTATTATTAACTATAAAAAAGGATTATTTTACTATACTTTAAAAGCATCCTTAGCTAAGTAGCTAAAGGAGATTATAGTTAATTAACTAGCCTTATTATACTTTTATATAAAATGGCCTAAGTTTAATAAAGAAAGAATAATTAATATATATAGTAATTATAAAGTCTTTAAGTTTATAAAGGCTATACTAATATAACCCTTATATAAAGATAATATAATACTTTTTAAAATGTTTTAAAAGGAGTATACTCTTTACTTTTAGGACTTTTATAAGAAGCTATAGAATAATGCTTAGATTAATAAAAAAGGACTTAGAGACTTCCTAACTATAATTATATATAGACTAAAGGATATTATTATAGTATTTTTAATCCTGCTTTTAAATAGTGCTCTTATAATTATAATAAATCTACTTAAGAAGATAATAGATCTAATTAATTAAATATATAAATGCCTGCTTTCTAAAGACTTTATTATTAAATATATATTAAACTCTTATTATAATTCTAGTTATTATACTATTAAATAAGATATCTTTAACTAGCGTTTTATAATTAGCTTAGTTAATTATAAAGACTTTTACTAAGTATTATATATCTTTAATTAATACTCTAGCTAAGTCTTTTATTATAATACCCTTAGAAGCCGTACATTACTTAATTATTAAAAAGCATTTACTTATACTTAGTGCTTTATCTTAACTAAAATAGGTTATTCTTATAACTTTAATATCTTCTATACTTTTATAATTAATTAACTAAGTGGTTTTAAATACAGATACTTAGCTATTTACTTAGTATTCTTAAACTTATAAAGTATAACTAAAGCTATAAGACTTAGGGTCTATTTATATATAAATCTATTTTTAATAATTCTAAGTATTAAAAAGCGACTAATAAAAGGGAAATACGCCCTTCTATAAAGAGATTAGCTTATTAGTCTATTTAATTAATTACTTAAGCTATTTAAAATCACTCTCTTTATTAGCTAAAAGCAGGTTAAGACCTAGTTCCTAATAGCTATTTATAATAAACTTAGGTTTAGAAATATTACTATTACTAAATATAAGTATAGTAAGGCAGTGTCCTCTATACTCTTCTCTTACTATCTTATTTATAATTAGCTGCTTAAAGGACCTACTATTATCCTTATTAAACTAAGCAGTTACTAACTAATTCACTAAACTGACTTTCCTACTATTAAAAACTGGACTAAGGACTCTTAATTAATAATTATACTTACTAATATTATAATATTTAAAGAGTCTATTACTCTTTCTAAACTAAGCTAAATTATTAAGACTCTTAACTTACTTAAAGCTTATATAACCGCTTTATACACTCTTAATACTAATTAAAAACTTATTAACTAATTAGTATAAGACCTAAAACTAGCAGTAGCTTTAAAATCCTAATGCTTTAAAACTCTTCTAATTCTACTATTTACTTCTAAACCTAGCTTAAGTATTATAGATTTATTTAATTAAATAGTTCTGCCTTATATAACCCCTAAGCACTATTCTCCAGCGATTTGAGTAAAATCGACTATATAATTGGAGTTTATCTGGCCTGGGCTTTGAAGTAATATTGGCTGGAGTTAAGCCCGTTCGTTGATTGGTGGAAAATGCCCGAGCTTCAGGGTTTGGGGTTAGTTAGGGTTAGTTAGGGGGGCTAAGGTTATATAGAAAAGGGGTTCACTAGAAAGAAGGACTCTATGACTGTATTTTTAGCTCATCTATTTATTAACCTATTTAAAACTTGGATTATTAGTATAAGGGTTAATAGCAGACTATTATAGATGATATTATATAACTTAATGAGGAGTATTAGATGCTTATTTGCTAGAGTTATAGAGTAGTAGTTCGACTTAGCGCTAGTATTAAGTCGCATTTCTAGTATAAGCATTAAATAATAGGATAGATGCTAAAAGATATTAAAGACTATTATAGTACTATGGATTTAGCTAATCCGAAGTTTGCTTAACTTTTAATTAATAGTAATATAGTAATTAAATAGCTTGATATACTATATGGTTATAGCTGCGCTATGTGCTAGTATCTTATAACAGTATAGGATAATATTACCTACTATTAAAGAGAGGCAGGGCATGAGGCTATAGAGAATTAATAGACTGAAGTTTAATTATAAACTTAGATATATAGAAAGTATACGCAGTACTAGATCGTTAAGGATAGGAGTATAGAGAGTTTAATATATATATAGGAAGTAATGGCTAATCTAAGCTAGAGAGAGAGTGCTATATAGTATATAATTGCTAAGTATGTGAATACGTTTAGTAAAGATAATGCTGAGCGGCTCTAGAAGGGCGATATTGAAGAGGGGTTAGATCGTGACTTATTATAAGTAAAGCGGCTCTGATAGGTATAGCACTTTAGGTCGTGGGATAAGCTTAGCATATTTAAGGCTGCTGAGTGAGTTAAGGTAAAGGAAGTAATCGGGCAGTAGTAGCAAAGGAGGCAGCAGTAGCCGCAGGACGAGGTGGCTGCCTGAGAGTAATAGCTGCTAGTGCAGCTTGGCGAAAGCTTTGACTAAGAGGTTGAGCGTTATAGCTAGCGGCTTGATAGCATGCTAATAGAAACGCTGCAATAGCTCGTAAGTATTTTAGCCATTAATCCGCAAGGGGTGCTATTCGGGGTTAAGGGCAAGCAGTTATCGATAGCTAAGTACTGTAACGTTAGATAGCGCTACTTAGGCTTCTGCTTGCAGGCGTACTAGCTTAGGCGTAATAAGGCTTTTAAGTAGTGGGCGATCCGCTTTATAGATGAGTAATAGAGCTTGCTATAGGATATAGTATATAAGCTCAGTAGTAGAGAGGCAGTGTTAAGTAGTTATGATAGTGGGATTAGTAGTAGTATATAGTAGTATTATATAAGTAGGAGGTCCGGGGGTTATAATAAAGATAAAGATAAAGATAAAGATGAAGGTAAAGATAAAAGTAAAAATAAAGAAAGCAGTAGTAGTAATAATAAGGATGAGGATGAGGATAAGGATAAGGATAGTAATAATATCGCTAAAGCAGCCTATAGGGATTATAATTATAGCCAATAACTGCAATTCTTTAAGGCTGCTATTAATAAGGCTGCGCTAGATCGGGCTATATACTTATTTATAGTGGCTTCTATTAAGCAGCGGGTTAGAGGCAATATATATATAAGCCTATTACTATACTTTTATATTACTATAGGCATATAGTAGCGGCTGCTTGGCTATAACGAACTGTATTTATATATAGAGATGCTTACTATAATACTATAGTAAGCTTAGCTCTTCTTTATTAAGTCTGCATTTAAGAGCGAGCTATAGAAGATGGAGGAGGTTAATATTAATACTATACTTATATTTTAGAAGGAGTATGCTATATGGATATATATTAGTATATATATAGTAATAAGCACTATTATTAGCTGGATAGTGTATAGAAAGGGATAGTAGCTTAAGATAGGCGGCTAGCTATTTATTCAGTAGACTAATAATAGTAAGGCATTATTCTAAAGTAGTAAGTGTATTAAGATTAAAAAGTTTATTAAGGTAGTATGTAATATAGTTACTAAGGCTAAGGGCTTATTAGATAAGATGATAGAAGGGGCATGGGCTAAGGTAGTTAATAAGGAGCTATAGTCTAATATGACTTATATTAAAGATAACTTATTATAGCTTAGGGCAGGCTAGTTATTTATAATAAACGTTAAGAACGAATGGTTTGAGCCCGGGCTTAGTAAGGTGGTGCAGTTAATAGAGAAGTCAATATAGGACGCGGCTTAGGGCTAGTAGAAACGGCCGGCGGTCTGGCGTTAGCTGCAGTAGCTACGTTAGTTCTGCGAAGTACTTATCATACTTACTTATATCTGGGGAGGGCAGCCTAAGTAAGGGCCAGAGGTAATAACACTATAATACTACGACTTATAGTAGTTTATATATAATGTGTTCATACTTAACGGGCAGGTTATAGTCATTACGGACTGTGATAAAATAAAGGCGATTTATAATAATGGCCATAAGGTAGTGCGGTTCTTGCCTAACTGCATTAGCTGCATAGTAGTTATGTATATCGTATAGCTAATACTAGCTGAGCGCATACTATAGCATGAGGTTAAGCTTATGGAGCTGTGTAAAGACTAGCTTAAGTTTATATAGCATAATAGTAACTCGCGGGTATAGGGTACGGACTGGCTTAGCGCTATGATAGGCCGGTTCATGCAGGCTGGTACGGGGGTTTGTCTTAGGGTAGGGCGGTACTGGCTAGTAGTGATCGAGATAGGGCGAAAGATCCGGGGGCTGGCGATGAACTAGGCCGAGGCGTATATATAGTAGGACGATGGTGATAAGCATAATGATATCGAGGTAGACTTAATAATAGGTGAGCTAGTAGA